>NW_019104824.1:87015-101985 GCF_001995035.1 Momordica charantia | reverse complement strand
TCTCCGATGGTCATAATATCAGAGAAATTAGTGGAAGCACTTCCTATCATCCGATCATAGAAAGGATGTTTTAGGGTATTGATGAACATGACAGATAGCTCCTTATCCGTTAAATGAGGTTGGACTTGAGCTGCCGTGTCCTTACACCTTTGAGCATACTCTTTAAAGCTCTCTGTACTCTTCTTCTCCATCCTCTGTAAATCTAAGCGATCTGGAGTCATGTCTATGTTATGCTTATATTGTTTTAGGAAGGAGTCGGTCAGATTCTTCCATGAGCCAACATGAGACCTATCTAACTGCATGTACCAACGAGAGGTCGGACCAGATAAACTATCTTGAAAGCAGTGTATCAACAATTTGTCATTTTGGATGTATGCTGTCATCTTCCGGCGGTACATTATAAGATGATTCTTAGGACAAGAAGAACCATCGTACTTCTCAAACTCTGGCACCTTCAATTTTGGAGGGATGACTAATCCAGACACCAAGCACAATTGTGAGGCATCGATGTTGCCAAAAACGTCCGTCCCCTCTACTGCTCTTAATCTTTCCTCCAGAACTTCGAACTTCTCGTTACTGGGGGCACTTTGTCCGACTGGGTCTGTCTTGGCTGGGAGACCACCTAGATTAAGGGCTGTAGGGGGTGACATCATTTGCTCGGGCTCTCGAAAAATGATGTTGGTTGGGATTTGCTGAGCTCCCTGAACAAAGGGATGCGGATACTAACCAACCGGGATGTCATACAGAGGGTTGTACGTTGTATATTGTGGCATGAAACCCTCTGCCACTGGCCTAAGAGGTAGACCATACCTAGGTGGATAAGGCGGGGTTTCTTGCAGCTCATAGACAGGGTTGCTAGATGTAGTAGGATCCGCAGCCGCTTTGCCTTTTTCCAATGCGAGGAGGATGACATCTAACTTTTCACACAACTCCTCAATATCTTTCCTTGTTTTCTCCTGCTCAGCTTTTTGATCTTCCATCATTAATCTTGCCTTGTGTCTAGTACGGTAAGTGCAATGTGGTGCCGATGAGCGAGCTATCTTGTACAATCCCTTTTGTTTTTAGAAAAATAGAAGACAAAAAGAAAGAGAAAGAAAACCATAAATAAATAAATTCGTGGCTTTATTATAAATTGGATAAATAAATAAATGAAGATTACAAGAAAACAACAATTATGCCAACTTTGAACCCCCATGCTTAAATCATGAAATTGAAAGTACATTAAAGCAGAGTGTCAATAAAACTGTCACCAATGCTCTAGATCTCGCCGAAGTTTGCCCAAGAACTTAAGTGTGCTTTTGCCATTCGGCTGTGTAGGGGCAATGGCAGACGTGAGAGCTCGTACCTCTTCAGCTAAACCATCTGCCCTATGGGCTGCCTGTCTGACTTGGGTGAGTACATGTTCTGAATTATGACGCAACAATGTGTTATCGCGCCTCACATGGTCTAATTCATACCCCACTTGGTTGTATTGTTCATTGATATGGGCATAATCATGAATTAACCCATTAGCAGCATTATGGGTTTTGTTGAGACGGCTTGAAAGCACCTGAACAGTTTCCCTTAATCTTTGATTTTCTTGAGCATATTGAGCTAACTGTACTTCTTTCTCTTCCAACACAATGGCTTTTTCACGAAGGGACATTATTTCTGTTTGTAGAGAAGATATTTGTTGTGTGATATTTGATTGTCTCGCGCTCTCAATGCTGCTTGTGAGCTCTCTTCGTACTTTTCTTCTGTTAGGGTCCCGAACCTCTACTTCTAACGGTCTGTTTTCTTTCCCTTGGTAACCGACCTCTCTTCTTGCCTGCTGTAATTCCAGCTCAATACTTCGAGGTAGATTTTGACTGAACCCTAGTTGTAGTCTTTCTTTAGCTGATGTGGGGTTCCCTTCTCGCAGCTCGTATTCTATCCTGCGAACCTTCCGCTGAGTGGATTGATTTGGGCTCATTTCAGAAAGAATTCTCCTAGTGGAAACCTCTAGCTTCTCTTTGCCCTTGTCGATTGGTAGGAGAACCACAATTTTTCCTCTACTCAAATGCCACTGTTCGTATCTTTCAAATATATTATTGTGGTAATTACCACTTTGGATTCTGACAGTCGCCTTCCACGCCTTTAGGACCTCCTGAATTTTGTTTTTGCAAAACCCAACATCATAGGCAAATTCAGAGTTTCTTAAGTCATGTGTGGCTGGGATAAACTGACGTACCCATATCTGGCGCAGTACCATTAATGAGGCATAAGATACACATCCCCATGGACCCAATAATAGTAGATTGTGAAATTTACCACACCTATACATCATAGGTTTGGTCGACATCCATTAGGCCCTCCACTCCACGTCTTCTGGCCTTAGTCCTGCAAAGAAAATGCTCTACTCTTCTTTCCCTGAGTGGATTTGACCCCAATCCCCTTGGTTGAATTCAAGGATGAGATTTTGTAATCTACTCCACGATCTTGAAAATTTGACCTGAGGACACTTGAACTCTGGTGGACAATTTATATGGCTGAGGATCCAAATGTATAGCAGCTGAGCACATCCTATAAATTTCCTTACTCCTCTCGATCTGCAAAAATTTAATGCTCGAAAAGTTTCTGCATGGATGGGTATTACGAGATTAACCCTCATATCTACCTTGACAAATAGCTTGACCACCCGCTCTTCAACGTACCCACTAACTTTAGGGAATAAAACCAAGTTGAATAAGCACAGAGCTAATAGTGATAGCTCCCTTTCTTCATTAACGAATCTTTGCTGAAGACTCAAGATATATTCTATCGGCAAGCATGTGTTTTCTCCCTTCCTTTTCACATGTTTTTCAATCTCACCAGCAGATATCTTCCCTACAAGCAGCGATACTGCCCTTTTCAACGTAAACCCACAATCATAGGAATAAACCTCAATTTTCTCTTGCAGTGGTATTTGTAAGAGGGTGTGGTATTCCTCGATAGTCAGGGTTATATCCATTGAGCTAAAAGCAAAGCATCTATAGGCCGGATCCCAATGTCGAACTAATGCTCTCAACACTGAGAAGTTTACTCGCACGTACAGGAGCTGCACTATGTGGCCATATTTTTTTATGAACTGGGTTTTTCTATCTGGTCTTAAACCTTCCCATAAACGTTTCAAGATATCCAACTGATTTTCTGGAAACGTTACATTTTGAAATGGCATGATTACATTCTGTGATAATGCTCACCGTGAGTATGCTGCATGTTCTCTGACCATTGACGGACAATTTCTTAGTCTTGCTCTCTCCACTCTTGGGTAGGAACCTTACTAGAACTCATGCTTTAATTTACTGTCAATGTTAATAATTTAAGACTTAGGTCAATTTTGGTAAAATTGGTAGAAAATAAATTTAAAGGAAAAGGGAAAGTTGCGAAACTCTTTTTTTTATTGTTGTAAAAAAAATAACGATTATTAAGTGAGAAAATGCATGAGACTCTTTTAAACAAATCACTTTATTAACACCAACGGAAACAAACTAAACAAACAAATAAATAAATAGCAGAAATCTGATGCAAAAATGAGTGTAAGTTAATGCCTACACAACCTAGAGGAAAGCGGTCCCCAAATATTCCATACGCTTACGCGGTATGGTCAACTTGAGTGGAGAATTTCATGCGCCTGCACGGGAACCAAAATTTTCCACAAATGCCACACTACTCAGTCTCCGATCTAATCTTAAAGGTAAAGCCCGGGTAGGAGGCTTGTGTATTTGTGCGAGATGCATGTCATGCCAAACCAAATTAATAATACAACATAAAAAAAAAAACAAAGCGAACAAGAAAGAAAAAAAAAGAAATATAATAGGATAATATAGGATAATAAATGACAAAAATAATGGCTTAACTCTCTAAAGGTCCCCAGTGGAGTCGCTAAGCTGTCGCAACGTCATCGCGACGCAGAACGATCGACGTCATCTCCTAACGAGTCTCTTTCGAGATTAGGGTTTGGAGTCGCCACCAATCATCTATAAGGTGTGATTGGTTACCTATTTAAAAAAACTTGGTCTACGAAATCAGAATTTTGGTTCGGGAGTCGGTTGAGCGTAGGGAAGGTGTTAACACCCTACGACACCCGTTCGAAAACGGTACCATATTTTGTCGAAAATTATCCTATTATATTTGGTCCAAAAAGAAAAATAATTTTGTGTTTGATTTTAAATGTCCCAAATTTATTGGTTCATATTTTATCGTAAAATATGAACCAACAAACATGGGTGGCACAAAGACCATTAGAAAAACAAATTATCACCTCTAGAATATTGGAAAGTCCCAATTTCCGTCATTGGAGCTTCCGAAATAATTATTTAAAAAAATAAAATAAAATTTAATTTGAGGCCTGCAAGCATTCGAATTTGATCCATGAGTATTAATACCTAAGTGCTTTGCCAATGTACCAATACCTTAGAATGCAACTTAAAATTCTTTTTTATAATTAAAACTTTTTATTTTTGAATTTTGTTTAAAAAAATTAAACGAAAATCCTTTATTTAAAAAGAAGAAAAAAAACTTTTATTTAAAACGATTATTTAGTAAAAACAATGATAAAAAAAATAAAATGAAATAAAGTAAAAAAAAAACATTTTGAGGCACACATGAAGACTTAAACTTGTAACATAGGTGTCAATACCCAATACTTTTGCCACTATGTCATACACTAAGATATGTTATTAAGGGTCATTTTAAACAACACAGTTTATCTTCCAAATTTGTATTAAAAAAATATTAACGAAAATTAAAAAAAAAATTTTATTTTAGGGATTTGAAATTCGTTTTAAAAAAAGAATCTCCTATTTAAAATCAAATTTGTTTTTTTTTTTTTAAAAAAAGAAATCTTATTCACTTTTTCCAAAACTAAAATAACAAATCTTTACTTACTTTTTAAAAATATTATTTAAAGCGTAAAACAAAATCTTAAAAAAAATTATACTGGACAGAAGAAAACAAATCTTACTATTTTAAATAAAAATTTAAATTTTCAAAATCTTTTATTTTCTTTCCTTTTATTATTTTCTTTCCTTTTAAAAAACTTTGTTCTTTTTAATAAATAAACTTTATTAAAAAAAAAACCCTCTTTCCAAAACAACGTTTTTCTTCTTATTATTATTTAATAAAAAACACTTGCATTCACCATAATATAGTTTTGAAAAAAACGTTTTCTCTTCTTCTCCTAAAGAAATATTCTGTTTTAAGCTAAAAGTTTCCTTTTTTTCTATTTCCGAACTCACCTCTTCACCTAGGTAGTTTTAAATAGAGGTTCCCGGAATGTTGCGGGTCGATGAGGTGTATATCCAAATGGGTTCGTCGGAATTAATTTCCGCCATTGCCGGAGTTGATCGTGGTCGGAGGTCGTCGGTGTAGGTGAAGAAGAAGAGAAGATGATGGTAAAAAAGAAAAAAAAGAAGGAAGTGAATGATTTGATTTTTTCTCCTCTCTCCGTGTCCTCCGTGATGCCCTCTCTTAAATACCCACTCAACCCACTCAAACTAACGGTAAGAGGGAGGAGTCAAGGGAGAAAAAGAAGGTAGAAGAACGTGGATAAAAAACCACGTAATAGGCCTTTGACGAGAAACATAACCAATTTGAAAAAATCAAATAAAAAAACCAACTCATTTAAGATCAAATACATTTTCTTTATATATCTGTTTTAAAAAACAATATCGTTTAAATCAAATCCTTTTTCTTTTTAATACATATTTGTTTTAATAAATCAAATTCTTTTTCTTTTTAATATATATTTGTTTTAATAAACCAAATTCTTTTAAAATAAAATTTATAATTTGATTTGATTAAAACTTTACCTTAAAACTAATGTTACTTTTTTAACAAAAACAGTTGCATTAAAACCTTAGGTTAATTTTAACGAAACAATTAAATAACACTTAATAATAAATAAATAAATAATAAAAGAGAACCGGATCAAATACGGTGTTTACAAATTNATTGTAAATAGATCAGTTGAATTTTATAATGATATCCTCTTGCACAATCTCTTCTAACCTTACAAGAAGTCAAATGACATGTCATCATACACTTCAAAAATATATATGTATACATATATGTGTGTTTATATATTTGGTTTGAGAAAACCATGTCCTTCCCTTCATGTTTGAGTTCTTTTTTCCCTTGTATGAATTTAAAAATACTAAAAGGTGATGACGTATATTATGGAATATTTTAATGGACAAAAACAAATAATTTTGGGTTTAATAAGTTACCAAGTTTTTAAATTTTATAGATTAGTAATGTCTAATTTAACTTTTAATAAAGTATATTTTTATGCTACATTATTTTGTATATTAATTTTAATTTTTTGTTGTAACCCGGACTGTCATTAGGAAAACAAGAAAGAGTAAAAAAATTATATATATCTTTATTCTATTATTATTATTATTATTTTGAAATCTACTTTTCAGTTAAATTCTAACTAAATTTTAAAAATTAAAAGAAATAGTTGTAAAAAAATCTGATCTTTTTTTTAAAAAATTTGTCCAATATCTCAAAGTTGTTTTTTAACAGTGAAATACTAAACAAAAAAACACAATTAAAAACAAAGATATTATCAATTTGGGCTTTTCAATTTTCACATATATATTATAAATAAAAGAAAGAGAGGAGATTACACAAGTGCTATTGTGTATGATAATATTTTAATGGAGATTTTAGGCAAAAAAAGAAATTAAAAAAAAATCAACCACAAACTTCAAATCCTAAATCCTATAAAATCTGACAGATTTTAAGAAAAGAAAACTCTAAACACTTGAACCAAAATCCTATAAAATCTAATATCTTTGAAATACAAATATGAAGAAAATAAATAAATCTAGGAAAAGAAAAACCTAAACCAAAAATCTTAAATAACTAATTAGAAAATTTGAGGTTTATTTAGAAAAAATAGATAAGGAAAGAATCAAAACTAATAAAAATGGAAAATCTTGTAATCAAATCAAGGCAATTGCCCAAGAAAATATGAACGATCGGATACCATATAATTTTAAACATTTGATTTTGAAAAATAGTGTTGTAAATACTTTTCACCTATGATATATTTTTGTAAACTTTTCTGTTTGTATAAACAACTTGAAATAGTGATTGGGCTGGATAATCTGCCCAAGTAGGTGGGCCGATCTTCGATTATTCGGCCCATTGGGCTTTGCTTGCCCCACACTCAAATCTGAAGATTCACCTCTCCAATGCAAATTCTTTCTTTTTCTTTTTATTTTAATTTTTGGTTTTTTAGTGTATCAGTCTGTTCTGACTGCTACAAACATGTGCATATGAACGTTATTCTAACATATTTCACTCACTTCTCTTCTGTTCTCTTGCATCTAAACTCAAAATCAATTCAAATTCACTTAACAAATAACCAAAAGGTGATCCGTCTCGAATCAAAACTCGTTCTCTTTACCACAAGTACTAAGTGGTTGGCTCCGTTCGATATAGCTTTTAAATAAATAAAAAAATAATACATTTGTCTATATGGTTTTGATCAGTTTTTTTAGTCAGTTAGATTTTATTTCAAAAAATCAAATATCCAGTTGAGTTCACTTTTTGAAACAAAAGTCCATTCCCAATCCAACTTAAAATGATAAAGACATCCCTTGAAAGTTTTCAGATTTAGCTTTCAAATCAAATTGAAACAGATGGGTTTTCAATTTTATTTTGGTAACAGAAGAAAAGAAGTGGCACGTGTAATCCATATAACACATAATTTGATCTCTATAGCAATTTTCAACACCAAAATCCTGCCTTTTTTGTTATTCCTCGTCCAACCAGACACAATTTTTAGAAAAGCTCCATAAATAACAAAGAAAAGCAATTGAATTTGAGGCATTTTCAATGGGGAACTGTGAAATTAAACAACTATAATATAATAGGGATCCTAAAAGTAGAGCCCCATAAGCAGAAATCACAAACCCAACAAAACAGCATATTGAAAACAGCACAAGATAGATGTCATTGCCTGCTGTTACTTCCCACATAAGATCAGACATGTAAACAATAATGCACAGAAATTTTGGATTCAAAAAACAGGAAACAAATTTGAAAAATGGCAACTTTTTTTAAGATTGATTCGGATGGAGTGGAGTGACTGGTTTGAGAAAAGCTCTGAAATAGTCAAAGTTTTGAGTTTTGAGAAGATAAGAATTGAATTTAGAATTGAAAATTGTAATTAGTTTCAGTAATTTGATGTGATATCGTATCGTCTGTGACCAATCAGGATTTGGGCTTTACCGATTATTACGAATGTGCCACTTTCTTTCCTTCCTTTGTGACTCCCTCTGTTTCCCCTAATAAATGTTCATTATATTTTTAACGCCCTTCTCCTCTTTTTCCACTGCGTTTTTCTGGGCACAGATTGGGTTTTCGGTGGTTTTTTCGTTTTCCGCCATTTGATTGTTTCTGTGGGATAATTTTCTTCTCTTGGGTGGCCAATGGAAGAGGAGGAAGAAGCACTTCCGGACCATTTGCGGTGCAAGAGGACTGATGGAAAGCAATGGCGTTGCAAACGAAGAGTCATGGACAATCTGAAGCTTTGTGAAATTCACTATCTCCAAGGCCGCCATCGCCAGTGCAAGGAGAAAGTTCCGGATTCTCTCAAACTTCAAAGGACGAGCAGAAGATCGATTGACACGGATTCGAATATTGAAAACGTCGTAATTAGGGCCCCGAGAGCGGCAACTTTGGCAAAACTAATGAAGAGGAAGAAATTGGCCGGGGCTTCGGCGGCATTGGATGGGATGCTAAATAGAATGAAGATGAAGAAAGGAAGTATGCAGTTGGAGTTGATAAGGATGGTGCTGCGGAGGGAAGTGGAGAAGAGAAGAAAGAAGAAGGTTCTCGAGAAGACGAGGAGGAGGATGAAGAACAAGGGCAATGAAATTGAGTTGGAGGAGAACAATGATAAGGAAATGACGAGGCAGTTGCCCAATGGACTAATGGCAATTTCTCCTTCATCTCCATTACAATCTGGCAATGAAGGTTCTTTTTGCATCATCAAAATTGGGGCAGGATCAAGGCCGATTCAGCAAAGGCGATTTCGGTCCAAGTATGGAAATATGCCTGCAATAAATGTTTCAGTTATGTTATATCAAATCTCTCTATTTTAGGTTAAAAAGTTGAGATTTCAAATCTTTCATCCTTTCTTCTTCGGCCAACCTCCTTTCATTTTGTATTCTGTTCACAATGATTGTTTGGATTTGGTTTCTTCGGCTTCCATTAAAAGCCTTTTTTGCAAACCTCAATCACCTCAATCAGGTTAGAGTTTTTGTTCGAATTGTTGGCCTTCGAGACTTAATGCAAATATATCTTTGGTATGTCGTATTTGAGTGCACTAAATTTTATCTTTTACAAGTAAAATGAAAGAAAAGTGTTTCTCCTAGTTTTTTAGTAGACATGGCCACTAGATTTTTTGGGTTATCTTTTTTAATTTCCTTACAGAAATATTAATATAAGTTCTTAGATATAAAAATAGTTTGTAAATGATTCCATTTTTTTAACAATTTCGTTTAACCTCTAAGATATTATCAATTCCTAAATTAAAAAATTCACCAATTTTGTGTCCGTCTGGGGTGGTAGATTAATCTAAAAATATTTGGTTATGAATGTTACTACCTCTGGAGTGGTAGATCATAATAACCACAGAACATAAGAAAAACTCACTTCATCCATAAACAGAAAAATCAAAATGGAAAACAGACTTGTGAAACCTTTCGTGACGTCAAAAAAAATGGTATAGTTCAATGTTTTATAACATTTTTTAAATAGAATAAAACTTGTAAATTACTTATTCACTTTTCGTGGCATAAAATGTCAAAAATTTACAAAAAAAAATTGCGAGCACAAATAGAGAAAGATTTTCCTGCAAAAAATGAACCTCATCTTTTCGTGACAATTCTTAAACATCACGGAAAATAACTTTTTGTGACGTTTAAAAAACGTCATGAAAAGGCAAGAAATCTGAAGAACTCCGTCTTTTCCCGCCAAAAACTAGCCTCTCCATTTCGTGACATTTATTAAACGTCGTGGAAAACAGTTTTCTTTCAACTTTTTGTGACGATTAGAAAAACGTCATGAAAAGTTAAAAATTCGGAAAACTCCGTTTTTTCCCACCAAAAACGCACCTCACCCTCACAAAAAACAAATTTTTTGTCACACTTTTCGTGACGTTTTAACCGTCACGAAAGGACAAAAATCCGGAAGTTTACGTTTTTACCCGCCAAAAATGCGTTTTTAACCTTTTGTGACGTTTTTATTGAAATTTCAACAGTGTTTTACTGTTCATTTACGTCACAAAAACCACAAATTCTAGTAGTGAAAAATATCTGGTTATCAATGTTACTATCTAGTTAAGAAAGTTATTAAATATGAGATGTTCAAAATTCTGAAATTGGTTTTTTACTGGTAATATTAAAGATATTTCCATAGAGTTTGAAGGAAAGATGCACAAAAAACCGAAAAAAGAAAAAAAAAAGAGGAAGAAGAAGAAAAACAGCAAAGAAATGTAGATTTTGTCTATTGATGAAATTATTAAGTGTTGTTAAATTACTCGTAAGACATGAGAACTCTACGCTCAAAATATATACAAGTTCTAACTTGACTCTACTGTTTTTGTCGAAGGTATTAAATTTTGGAGCTGACAAAAGAACATATCAGAGAAAAGCACGAGGCTTTAACAGTAACTAGTAAACACAGAAAAAATGAAAATCATACTAAAACTAGACCATTAATAGAAATTCAATCATCAAAATTGTTTAATTCTTGTCACAAAACTTTGTCCCAATTTATAACAATGGTAAATACCATAAAATTTCATGTCACCACCCTCAACTCGTCACTATGAAATACAAAAAAAAAATCAAAAAACTACCATCTATCATCATGTTCAATGTAGTTCAATATAGACAAAATCACGACATAATTATTTAAAGTGTGCCAGGATTCTTTCGACTAAGTATCGACAATTTGCTTATAAGCTTGATGTTAGAGTAGTTGAAGATGTCACTTTCACAACGGGAACCTATAAATTGCCACACACAAAAAGAAAAAATTAATAATAACATACATGCATTATAATTATCTTAACTGGTAAACAAATTCAAAGAAGTTTTGAATTACGAACGTGAGGCTGATTTCCTAATTCAATAGGCCCCTTACAACTCCTCTCGTTATGTCCAAACTTCTTACATCTACTGCATTTCATTGATCTATTTCTTTTGCTAAGGGAAGATCCCTTTCTTGGTTCATCGATCTCCTTTCTCCATAGTGTATGTGGTTTCCCAGGAGCTCTTCTAATTACGGGTGGTTGAATTATTGAATAATGGGTGGATGGCCATATGTTAGGGCCATTGGTGGGATATATAATAGGGGCATAAGAAATTTGATACGTATCTTTTTTTGTAACATTCAACGACATAATTTTCTACACGATCACCTTTATAAAAAATAGAGCTAATAGCATGCATACATAGTAATCCTATAAGGTTTCATTTCCTACGTAACATGTTTTAACATCTAAGTCCACATTGAACTTTTCCCACCCATTTCTAACTTCAAAATTTCCCTCTCCTGTCCAAGTAGATAACCAATTTCTACTAGGCACCTTCTCTTGATCAATTTTATTCTTTATCTTAGGGCATACAACTCCTTCAAACTTCATTGCCCTATCTTTGTTTCTCTGTGACCTCCTTATCAAATAATTTCAAATCCACTCACAAAGAGAAATAATAGGTTGATCTCTAGCCTCTAATATAGTGAAGTTAAACACCTCACAAATGTTATTAACAAGGGTATCACACTTACTATATGAAGTGAAAGCATGCTTGCTCCAAAGGCTTGATTCGATTGCAGATAACCATCTATAAGCTCCTTCATCTACCTTTTTCATTTTCTCCATTTTCCTCTCCCATTGTCGCTTATATGTTCGCTTATATGTGGCATATCTCTTTTATTTGTTTTCCGGGGAACTTCTTTCTCATGTTGCTGTACATATGTCTAACACAAAATTGATGATCTATATACATGGAATCAGGTCATGCAAGCTAGGCACTAATCCCTACATAAAAATAGTGTTATTTGTGTAATTGTGTATAACTATAACAAAATTAGAACAAGTGAAAAAAATAATACCTTTTGTTGATCAGAGATGAATGTATATTTTCTGTATGGCCTGTACTCAATAGTATCCAACAATAGTCGCAAAAATCATGTCCAAGATTCTTTGGTTTCAGCTTCAACCACCAAGAAAGCAAGTGGAAAATATTGGTGATTCGCATCTCTACCAACCGCAGCCATAAGTTGTCCTACATAAGGCCCTTTCAAGTGATTGACATCTAACCTTATAAAAAGTCTACATCCTTTTAAGAATCCTTGTTTGCACCCATCCATGGTAATATAAAGTTGTTGAAATGTTTGGATCATCCTAGTTCGCCCAACTAGATCATCTTCAATTTTCTCATGCTCATGCCTTACATTTAGATTCAATTTAGCTAGAGTCCCAGGGTTCGATTTACGCAACTCCTCACAATATTCCCATAATTTACTATATTGTTCATATCTAACACTTTTTGTTTTGCTCTTCTTGCTTTGCTTCTTGAAATCTAACATACTTTCTTTTTACTCTATCTTGAATAGAAACTAATTTGATTTCAGGTTGCTCTCTCACCTCATCAACACTGTGCTTACTCAACCATTTCGATTAAAGCCGTTGGTTCTTAAATGATCTGCTACATGAATGTTCATTTACAAAAGTTTTCAATTGGAAAGTCCTTTCTTTTTGGAGCAAAGAGCAATAAGCAACCCACCTACATCCCTCCACACACTTTGCTCTAACTCTTATTCGGTCATTTTTCACAAATCTAATATTTCATCCTCCTTTCGCAGTATAATCATTCACAGCGTCTTTAAATTCATCCAATGAGTTAAATAACATACCTAACTCAAATTTCAATGATTCATCATCCCCACCGCTCCTAAATGATGGGTACTTTACCTTACAATTGTCATCTGATTCAAATGAGTTCTCCAGTGACTTAAGTTCATCAGAAGGTATTTCAAGATCAGACTATTTTATCATCACCCTAATAAATTATTAAATGTTCCTCCACGTTAAGACTACTACATCCTTTTACTTCTCTTTCTACACCTCTCTTAGCACACAAATCAAGATCTGAGTCATTGAATTCATTATCTCTAAAAGAATACTCACTATTTCTAGAAAAGTTATCATAATCATCATTAAAAGACTCATGCTCCACATACAACTCAAAACTCATCCCGTCACTAATGAGTCTTGCCAACTCCATAACATCTCTATTACTCTCTAGCACATGATATCCTCCAACATGATTTGTAGGATCCCTACCCCATAATTTCTTCCAGATAGTATATCCAAGCTTTTCCACAATATCCACTGCTTCAAAGTAAGACCAGATATCTAGGTCAACATCATGGACTAAATCCACCTTTCCATTTTCATATCCCATATTAGGATCACATACAAACATCCCACTATGATGAACCTCTATGCTAAACTCTGACATCTCTACATACCATGCAAAACAAACTTTAAATTTTTAATTTAAATTAAGGACAAATTTCTAACTATGCAAATATAAGAGAGAAAAATTAAGTCTTCTAATAACCACGAAAAAAATTTCATTACTTGATAGAACATAACATGACCCATCTGAAAACAATGGAAATAGTATAACATTTACTTTTCACATAATCTCACTAGAAAGACAACAATCATAATCAATAAAGTGAAACAATAAAGACCACGATTGAAAATAAATCATAATCAAGAAGAAAACGTCCAAAAAGAAATCAAACTTATAACAAAAAAATACAATGCAACAACACATTGTATATAAAAGGCTGCTTTCAAATAAAAACAAAATTTTTTAACCACTCACCTAGAATGGCAAATGGAATTGCCGATTAAAGGAGAAAAAAAACTCCTACTTTTCCTTCTTTAAAAAGCTTGAAAGTGCATGGAATGTTTTGAATCACCCCTAATTCTGTTCAAACAAACCCCCACTACGTGACTGTCTGCTGAGGCCTCAAATTGATTCAGATTGTTTGTTGAAGCTGCCCCAAACGCCCACCCTCTACAAATAGCGAACGAAAAAGAGAAGCCTTGATCGATTGAAATTCTCGTGTTGCTAAAAAAATAGAAGTGCTGATTTTTTTTTTCTGAAACGAAGCCCGATTGAGACAGTCGTGAGATATTTACCTGACCCAGCCTAAAATGTGGGGATTCAATAAAATTCGATATTTGATCCTTATTATTTGAGAGTATTGATTATTTGGCAGGGTGGGGAACACGTAAGCACTTATTCAAAATGCCACGTCATAAATCTGTTACTTTATTGACGGAAGTTTAAGACTAAAATGAACCTAAAGTTGAGAGACTAAAATGAACATTTTCAAGGTAGAGGACCAAAATGAACCAAACCTAAAAGTACAGAAACCAAAGTAGTATTTTAACCTTCGAAATAATGTTGGGTTAAACAAAATTAAATGAAAACAAAAAATAATGGGTTTTAAATTGGAGTGGGGGTTGGTCGTATCTTTATTTTCAGTATATGATCATCTCTGTCTATCTTATTTATTTAAAAAAAAAACCAACAAATGGTCGTCTCGTCGTGAAATGTGTTCGAGATGAGATGTCCATCGTGCATGATAGACGAGTGTATTGATCGTCTTGTCATAAAATGTGTTCGAGAAGAGACAACTAGCATGCATGATAGACATGCGTATTGATTGTCTGTTCAAGAGATGCTCAAGTGAGGTATTTTTTTTAGTGTACCCCACTTTACTTTTCTCCCACTTAGTCCTTTCCCCTCCAACACAACTCATCCGCCGCCGCCACATCCTCATGCTACTCCGGTACCGTCGCTGATTCCACTGCTGTCCCCACCTTCACCGTCAACGCAACCATTGACGCTGACATTGCCT
>NW_019104824.1:65708-80958 GCF_001995035.1 Momordica charantia | reverse complement strand
TTTAAATCGTCCCCACAGACGACGCCAATTGTTGATGCGTGGATTTCGGTCCTCCGATTCTCCTCCTCGCACACACCAAACTTGATGATTTGGGACTAATACCTGCAAAACCAAATCAAACTAAACTGGTGTGACTCTAGTCACACGGGCTCCGGTGCCTAAGTTAGCAAGAGAATAATATGAATGTGGTCAGCTTTAGATGCCCCTACCTCTAGGGTTGGATTACTACTTATAGTCGAGAAGTAGTTCCAGAACTTTCCGTAGCTAACCCTAATTCACAGTTGCAGGGCCTGGGTGAAATCGTTGATCGAAGATGGGAGATTGCTGGCCGGGTCGTGGGCCGAGCCCGGCTCGGGGCCGAGCACTGGTCGGGACCGAGCCCTTCGTGGCTCAGTGGGCTCCCCTCCGATCGCGACCTGTAGCTTGGCTATCGTCGATTCTCGTTACATAACAAGTATGATCAACCGCCCTGTGGAGGTTGTATTGTTTATAGTGGTATTGAGTTTGAACATTTTATTCAAATTGTTGAAGTATCGCAAAGGTAGATATGAGCATAAATGAATTAGAACTTGTGTACACACACCCTAATCAAACACCATCAGGATTAATTAGGTTCATTCCCATCCCATTAGAAAATCAATATCATGCATTGGATTTAATGTTCTCAATTGCATTGTCATCTCTACAAATAGTAGAATTATAATTGAATGTTATGAGTGGAAAGAATGTCTCATTGGTGGGTGAAACACCTAGCCAATGTCTTAACTAAAGTCAATGCCTTGATCCTGAGTCTGAGTTAGTTGTGTCTCCAAGGACTAATTTAGATCAGGATATGGATTTAACTGCTAAGAATAGGTTTATAAAACTCGAGATAGCAACATATGATGAGTTTGATGAATTGGACCTCGAGGGTGAACATGATATCCACAAACATTTAATAACATGGACATTGACATGGTTAATAGTACTAGAGAACATGATTCTATTATTCAACCAGTGGCTGCTGAAAATGATTTGTTGTACAAGGGATTTAGGTGTAACGATAAAGAAATCATGCAACATATTGTGAAACGTTTTGCTGTTAAGAGTCACCACCCTTAAGAAATTGTAGAGTCTGAACCATCTAACTGGGTAATTAGATGTAAAAAGTACCAAGATGGATGCAAACGACAACTCCGTGCGATTCTAAATAAATCTTATAACATTCTTGTGTCTACTTGGAATTCAATCAGAGTCATTTTCAATTGGATTCGAATATGATAAGTAGAAAACTTTGTGATGTAGTGAAAGCTAAGCATTCTATAAGTGTTTCAACACTTCAAGATTTGATCAAGGAAAAATTTGAATATCATGTTCCTAACATAAGGGTTTGGGAAGGAAAAACAAGGGATTTGACTCATGTTTTTAGTGATTGGAATCAATCATATAAACTTTTGCCAAAGTGGATATATATGATAAAACATTCTAATCTAGGAACAATTGTCGAATGGAAAATCAAGGATTATGGAAGGTCAGGTCACTTCATTCTTCATTCAGTATTTTGGTTATTTGATCCTTGCATTGTAGGCTTTCACAAGTGACGACCGTAGTTCGCGTTTAGATGGTCGTCTCTTGAAGGAACGACCATTGTTTTATTTTAAAAAAAAAAGATTGACATGATGTCTTGTTGGGCCACATAGTGTGGTCGTTTCTATTCTTAAAATACAATGGTCACGACCAAGCCGCGCCCCAATTTAAAACGCATTATTTTTGGAATAAATTTGAGAAAACACAATTTTTTATTTAATTTATTTTAAATCAATATTATTTCTAAGATAAGTTTTAAAAAAACATTATTTAAAAAATAAGACCTAATAGATATGGGTTATGGAGGGTTTTCTAAAAATAAAATAATAATTATAATAATCACAAACTGAACCGAACAAAAAATAGATTCAAAATCTAATCAAATCGAAATCGAAAACCAACTAGCTCTAAGACTAAACTACCGTCGATTTTGATTGGTTTTATAAGTTAAAACGGTTTGGTCAATTAGATGGAAGGGAGAAGGTTAAAGATGAAAAATTTAATAAATCTTTTTAATTAATAAATCAAGAAACAATGAATACTAGGGGGTTCAAAAAATCCGACAACCCGACGAATCCGACGAAGGTTGGGTTGGATTAAACATTGGGTTGGTTTGAGTTGGAAAAATCCCAACCTAATCGGATTAGGTCGGGTCTCGAGTTGGCCGTTGAAAATTTCGGATTGACCCGACCCGACATCCTGTTTTTTTTTAATATATATATATATATATATATATATTAGTAATATTACAT
The DNA here is from genome assembly GCF_001995035.1 of Momordica charantia. Next base: position 78,640 of record NW_019104824.1, on the reverse strand, counting down.
ATATAATAATTATTAATTCAATCCTTACTTTTTAGGTTCAATCTCAACCATCCATTTCCATTTAATCAACCATCCATTTCCATTTAATCTCAACCATTCATTTCAATTTAGGGTTTCATTTCCTTATCACATTTTGAATCTCCTCTCTAGTCTCTAATCTCTTCCTGTCCTCCATTTACCCAACCAAACTCTATTTTTATCCATCATACAAGCTTTAACTTGAAGCTCTCTCCTCCCGTCGTCACTGCATCACCTCCTCCCGCGGTCGCCGCACCATCTCCTTCCACTGCTGCCGCCGCTGCACCATCTCCTCCTGCCTCTGCCGCCCGTTTTTGAAGTAGGTAAGTTTTTGGCCAAGTTTTTCGATATCTCTTATGGAAGAGATCTCCCACTCTTCCTTCTGATATATATTATATATTTCTTGGTCTTTCCAAAATTTATTTCTTTTTTGTCTTGAATTTTTTTTTTCTTTTTGTGCTTTCACTTTCTTTTTTGTGGGATAAGGATTTTTTGAATTTTGCCAACCCGATAGTCCAACCCATCCCAACCCGAAGTTTTTGGGTTGGGTTGGCCATCATTTTTTAATCCGCCGGTTCCCATATCTTGCCAACCTGAAAATTCGGGTTGGTCCCAAAAACACCCCCAACCCGACCCAACCCAACCCGTGAACATCCCTCATGAATATAAAATAAACACTTTTTTCTTTTAATTATCAAACAACCGACTTAATATTTTTATCTACAAAGCTATTCTCCGATCCGGAAAACAAAAAAAAAATAATAAATAATAATAATATAGGGAAAGATACATTTTTTTGTCCTTGATATTTGGAGTAGGTGCCTATTTAGTCCCTAATGTTTGAAAATGAACATTTTGGGTCCCTAAGTTTGAGAAATGGTTCTAAATGATTCCTAAGCTATACTTTGACCTTTAGTTAACTAATGTTAAAAAATGACGTGACAGTTAAATTGCTGACTGTATTTTGTTAAATATATTGATTTAATTTGTATGACTGGACTTCTATCTCTCTTCTTTTATTATTCATATCTCATTCCTTTCACCTTGCGCCTTATTCTTCCCACCCTCCAGTGAAGCTCACCATGACCTTTGCTCGTTGTCTCAGTCCTTGCCTGTCATCGTCGTCGTCGCCAACGTTGGACAACCTTAATCGACCAAGAAGAGGGAATGATGGCAAGAGGTGGAGCTCTCCCTTGTTCCAAATCTGGTACGAAGGAGATAGGGAGGCTACCCTTATTCCGTAGTTGATCCTACACCAACGAAGCTACAACAAATAATTTTTCAAATCTAAGTTGAGGCTGAGAACAAATCTTTCAATCTAAGTTGAATTTTCTTCTAGCTAAGGAATTGAGAAGCGAAATGGGAATCTATGTTGGAAAAGGTAGGGTTGAAATTGGAATGATCGAGAAAAATGTCGTTGTGTCATAGACGAGACCACAGACTTGAAAGCAAAATTGGCACGACCCTAGTGCTAATCGTTGTATAGCCGGAATGCCCCCCAAAGTTAACACAACCTCCGACTAAGACATCGCTAGAATGGAGTGGGATTAAATTCGTGCTAAAAAATCCTTCAAGAGTACAAATGAGAGAACAAAGAAGGAGAAGAAGCCAGGATTGAGATGATCAAATGTGGCAAGGAAGTGTTGTATTTATACTAAAGGAGAGGCCAAGAATAGAAATTATTTTCCAAAAAAATTCAAGCCACGTGTCCTTGACCAACCACCAATTCCTCTACGAATGCCACACGTCACTTAACTAGCCTTAAATCCCTTCGAGTGCACCACGTAATTTCTACAGATTCTAAAAATCATAAAAAATAATTTGCAAAAGAAATTTGTTCCAAAAAGATAGGCCTAGCCCGTGCCGGACAGCAGCAGCGTGCATATAGCCATGGTCTGGACTTACCACAAATCATGTTTATAGACCCACTACAAAACTACTTCTTATAAAACCTTTCCCGAATGATTAATCTTCCCATGTGGGATAAAATAAGTTCAATTTACATTGTCATTCCCAACAACCCCACGATGACAAATAGTAAAAAGAAGAGAGGACAAGATGAATTTTTTAGTAAAGGAAAGTAAACTAAGTAGTTAAAGTGAGTCACCTCTTTAACTTTCAGTAATTATGGTTAAGACCCCTACAACAAGTTTAGATTCTTTGATTTTGATTCCGCGATAGACATCATATGCTATTTATGACCATGCCATAAAATCCTTGGGTTAAGTGAAAGCTCTAGAAAAAGTTACTCCTCAGCTTTTTCATAGAAAGCGGTCTCACCTTCACAGTCACGTTGTTGCTTTATTAATTCAATCATAGACAAATCACTAAAAAATTAAGCTATGAAGACTTTAAATATTATCCATCAAGTTCATATATGAGCCACCTAAAAATGGCTATGGATTCACACAATGCTTCACCACATTACTGGAAGAGTCCATACTTGAATATTATCCATCAAGTCCATACGCGAACCAATAAAAAAGAAAGGAGATGGATTTACATAATGCTTCACCACACTTCAACTCCATATACAGACCACCCAAAAGGACTATGAAAGTGAGAAACATCATGATTTGAGTCTCATACCTCTTAAAGACTCCAGAATTACCCTCCTTATTTGGCATTTGGTGAGGGAATCCGCTAAGTTCCTCTTGAACATCTTATACTCCAAAGAGATAATTTCATCTTTTAGTCATTTTTTCACAGCTCCATATTTTAGGCGTATGTGGTGTCGCAACGTCATTGCGACACGAAGTCACCAACGTCGTCTCCTAAAGGGTCTCTTTCGAGATAAGGATTGAAGTCGCCACCAACCATCCACGAGATGTGATTGGTCACCTATTTTTAAAAACATGGTCTGCGAAAAAAAAAGGTTTTTGTCCTGGGAGTCGATTGAGTGCAGGGAAGGTGTTAGCACTTTACGATGCCAGTTCAAAAACGGTTACTCAATTTTGTCATAAATTGTCCGATTATTTTATTTGGTCCAAAAAGAGAAATATGAAATAATAGATATGAGTGACACGAATACCATTAAGAAATTTTAATCACCTCGAGAATATTGGAACGCTTATATTCCAATCTCCGTCATTGGAGTTTTCGAAATAAATATTAATTTTAAAAGGGATAAAAACTTGGTTTTCAATTAAAGAAAAATCTTTTTATTCTCTTTTCTAAAAACTTTATTTTGGATTTTTATTAAAACAAAAATTTTCTTATTTAAAATTCAACTTTTTAACTTTAAAATTTAAGAATCCAACTTTTTATTTATTTTGCATTTTAAAAAATTGCTTAAAACTTAAAATTGCTCCAACCTTTCTTCACTGGCAGGCCACCAAACGTATACTCAGATATCTTAAAGGCACTCTCCATCATGGCTTACTTCTTTCTAAACCATCAGCTCTCAGTGTTCATGGATTTGCCGATGCTGATTGGGCTTCCGATCTTGATGACAGAAAATCTACCTTCGGATTTTGCATATATTTTGGTGGTAATCTGGTTTCTTGGGGATCGAAGTAACAACACATTATTTCCAGATTTAGTACAGAGGCTGAGTTTAGATGTTTGGCTAATGCTGCTATGGAGCTTGTTTGGTTAAAATCCCTCCTTACTGAGCTAGCTATTCCTCTGTCCACGCCTCCAATATTATGGTGTGACAATCTAGGTGYTGTTCACCTWAGTGCAAATCCAATATTACATTCTYGTACTAARCATGTTGAACTTGATATATATTTTGTGAGAGATCTGGTAGTGCAAAAGAAGCTTCGTGTCTATCATGTTCCAGCATATGAGCAAGTGGCTGACATCCTTACAAAACCACTATCTGCGAAGTCTTTTCTGGCTTTAAGGTCCAAGCTCAATGTTTTTGCTCCTACTGACATTGATTTGAGGGATATTAAGATAACACACTGACTACAGTTCACATCAGTTTATTTTTCTGTTATTAGTTGCAAAATCAGTACTTGAGCTGTTAGTAATCTGTTGTATTCTTCAGCCCTTCTATACAAAGGGTTTACTGTACTCTTGATCAATTAATGAAGATTACAATGTGTTCTTGCCCCGTGGTTTATTCTTCATTCTACTAAATTCATAATGCGACTTATGAACTATGTATTGCGTGACTTTTTGAAAGGGTTTGTTGTGGTTTATTTTGATGATATTCTGATATATTCTAGGACACTAAAGGATCATGTTCAACATGTTAGGTATATGTTGATTGCACTAAGAAAAGAAAAACTTTATGCTAATCTTATAAAGTGTAATTTATGCATGGAAAGGATAAACTTCCTAGGATTTGTTATATCTAAACAGGGAGTGGAAGTTGATACAACAAGGTTAAAGCCATTAGGGAGTGGCCTACACCTAAGAATGCTAGTGAAATATGAGCTTTCATGGACTAGCTGGTTTCTTTAGGCAATTCATTAGAGACTTTAGTTCAATAGCCGCACCACTTAATGAGCTTATTAAGAAAAATAAGAAATTTGAGTGGGGTAAAGCTCAAGACTGTGCATTCAATGACTTGAAAGATAAATTATGTAACGCACCTTTGCTTGCCTTACCTAACTTTGAACTAACGTTTGAAATTGAGTGTGATGCAAGTGGAATAGGGATTGTAGTTGTTTTAATGCAGAACCAAAGGTCATTGATGTACTTTAGCGAAAAGTTAAGTGAAGAAACTCTGAAGTACTCTACATACGACAAAGAGCTTTGTGCCTTGGTGAGAACACTGCAAACATGGCAGCACTATTTGTGGCCAAATGAAATTTGTTATTCACATTGACCACCAGAGCTTACAGCATTTGAAGGGCCAACAAAAGCTAAATAAAAGGCATGCCAAATGGTTGGAGTTCACAGAAACTTTTCCCTACGTGATATGGTATAAGAAAGGTAAGGAAAATGTGGTAGCCGATGCACTATCTCGGAGGTATGTTTTACTGAGCTCCCTTCAAACTAAATTGCTTGGCTTTGAACATATTAAGACCTTAGGACACTCATTTTGCACCTATTGTTGAGTCTCTTTTGCAAAAACATGTGGTGAATGATTATATGTTGTTTGATGGTTTCTTGTATAGAAAGGATAAACTTTGCATTCATACTTATTCCATTCGTGAGTTACTAGTTAAAGAAGCTCATGGAGGAGGTTTAATGGGGCATTTTGGGGTAGCAAAAACATATGACTGAACACTTCTATTGGCCTAGAATGAGACATGACATATATAAGGAGTGTGAGAGATGCATTGCATGCAAGGAAGCGAAGTCTAGGTCAAAACCACATGGATTTTATTTGCCTTTACCAACCCCTAGCGGACCATGGTTAGATATTTCAATGGATTTGTACTTGGCTTGCTACGATCTAAAAAGGGAAAGGATAGCATATTCGTAGTAGTTCACAGGTTTAGCAAAATGACACATTTCATTCCATGTAATAAAACTAATGATGCTAAACATGTGGCTGACTTGTACTTCAAGGATGTAGTTAAATTACATGACATTCCTAGAAGTATTGTTAGTGATAGGGATGTTAAATTTCTAAGTCAATTTTGGATAATACACTTTTGGAGAATACTGTGGAGAAAACTCGGCACTAAATTAGTTTACTTTCACTACACGTCATCCTCAAACTGATGGACAAACTGAGGTAGTTAATAGAACAATGGTGATAATGTTTAGGGCTATAATTGATAGAAACATCAAAACTTGGGAGGATTGTTTACCATTCATTGAATTCGCATATAAAGGGGTTGTTCATAGTGTCATTAGATGTACTCCTTTTGAGATTGTTTATGGATTTAATCCTTTATCACTGTTTGATTTATTACCTTTGCCTTCTAATGAGGTTGTGAATTTTCAAGCTGACAAAAAGGCAACAACCATTCGGGAGCTACATAAAGAGGTTAAAGGAAAGGATCGAAAACTAAACACTAAAGTAGCTGCAAGAGTCAATCAACACCGAAAGCCTATTGTATTCAAAAAGGGAGATTGGGTCTGGGTTCACTTTCGAAAGGAATAATTCTCACATCAACGAGATTCTAAATTAAACCCCAATGGGAGATTGACTTTTCCAAGTGTTGAAGAAAATCAATGAAAATGCCTATCAAATTGACCTCCAAGGTAAGTATCGCGTAAGTGCTACTTTTAATGTGTCTAACTTGACTTCTTTTGATGTAGTTGACGATTTTGATTCGAGGACGAATCCTTCAAAAGGGAGAGAATATGATATGAACCAAGATGCATTAGCCTTGCCGCTAGGACCAATCACTCGCTCAAGGGTCAAACAGTTACAGCTAGCATTTCATTCTCACATCCAAACAGTAGTGAGCTCCACTAATGGACATCAAGAGGATAAAGATGGAAAAAAACTTTATTCATGGTGTCAAATGAATATACGAGAAGAAGCTTAAGCCAAATGAAGACACAAGAAGAAGATGAAGGAACTTTGTATTAACAAAGTTAATTATTTTTAAATTGTTATGTATCTTATTTTAGGCCTTTATTTTTTTAGCCTAATGATGTGGCATTGAATTTATTGTTTTTAGTTGTTTTTTTTAAATTAACTATGTCACTTTAATTGGGGATAATATAGTCTTTTAGCTTCCTTTGATATTAGGGATTTAACCTTGTGAACAGAACGATCAATGGATACGGAATGAATTTGGAGTGTTTTAGCATGATGACTAAGGGTGCATCAACTTTTCAATTCTTGATCTAGGTTACAAACTCGAAACATTTAAGCGAGGTTCGATCAACCTTCTTGTGGAGTGTTCAACCTCGAGTAGGGAACCATTTCTTCTTACCTCTTGCTCTTCGATCATCAAGGTAATCCTTTGTATAATCTTTCCTTGGGATTGTGCTATTTGATCTGGGGTTTTAGAAATTGATAGTTAGGGGTACTCCTTATGTGGAAGGGTTTTTATCTGCAATTTTGTAGGGTTTCATATCATATTACCTACACACTACAGAAAAATGGTGTATCAGAAAGGAAAAACAAAGTCGTGATAGAGATGTCAAGGTGTTTACTCTTTGGGAAAAAATTGCCAAAGAAATTGGCTAAAGTTGTATGTACTACTATTTACTTGCTCAATAGACTATCTACGAGGGCAATTCAGGGCAAAACTTCTTATGGACCTTGGTATAGCAAAATTGATTCATATTTGATCCTTCAAGGTTTTAGGAGAAGTTTGAGTGAAAGTACACTCTGCATATGTTAAAGTTGGTGACAATTATAATCAACTCAATCTTTCTCTTTATGTTGATGATATGCTAATAACCGGAAATGATCATCAAATGCTTCAATATTCTAAAGGTAAGATGGAAAGATATTTGAAATGTCAGTTACATCCATTATTTTCTTGGTATAAATCCAACAAGACAAGGGGATTTTTTTTTGCCCAAAAAAAGCTATGTTCAAATAATTTTGAACAAATTCAAGATGAAAATATGTAAAGTTATTTACTTTTTTAACAATAGATTTGAAAGTCTCGAAGAATCATGGTATGAAGCTTTCTAATCCTACAAACTACAGAAGTTTAGTAGGAATTCTTGTGTATTTGATAGCATCCACACTAGACTTAATATTTGCTGCAAGTTAACTTTCAATATATATGAATTCACCTAGTAAGTCCATTTTTGTCTCAACTAAAAGGATCCTTAGATACTTAAAGGGTACTCTTGATTTTGGAATCTTATTTAATTGTACAGGTGATTTGAAATTGATTGGATAACGGATGGTGATTGGGTTGGTGTTGTTGATAAAAATACTTCTAGCTATGTCTTTTCTTTTGGTACTTAACTTTTATCTTGGAATTCAAGTAAACAAGAAGTTGTAGATCAGTCTACTAATGAAGCTAAATATATTTCAACTGCACCAGCTGCAACTCAAGCAATATGGCTTCGCACATTGCTTGATGATTTGGGATTTATACTAGAGGAACCTACAACATTATTTTGTGATAACAAGTCTACAATTGCTATTGCCTTGCATCCTGTATAACATGATAGAACAAATTTCATTTATTGAGGGAAGCAAAGAATAAAGGCGAAATCCAGCTCACGTTTTGTAGTTTCGAAGAACAACTTACCGACATCCTCATAAAAGCTTTACGATACAAACAATTTTTTTTTCTGCGCTAAAAGTTAGGTGTGAAAAGAAAAACCTCAAGGAGGAGTGTGTTGAGTTATGAACTTTTTTTAACTCGAGTTTAATTTTCTTTAAATTTTTTTCTTTAAATGTTAGATTTATTTTTCTATTTTTTATCTTTTAAATTTGAGTTTCATGACTTGTAAGTTTAGTTTTTAATGTTGTTTCAAATGGTAGTATGTTCGATTACTAAATATGGATAAATATTAAGGGTGAACTTTCAAGAGAAATTTGTATCAACGAGATTCGTACTATTAATTTTTCATCAACAATTTTTTATCACTTCAATTAGAAGTTGATTTCTAATCCATTGAATTTCATTCTCTCATATTTCATTTTTTCTCGTTGTTCATCAAACATTGAAATTTTTATTATTGCTTCCACATTATATTTTTATCACCTTCATTTTCTCAACGGGGTATCATAACCTTAGACTTGGTTGTGATTTTATTTGAGAGAAAGAGATTCAAAATTTTTATTTGATAATGTCTTCTAATTGTGGTCTCACCTCTCCTCCACATTTTAGTGGTAAAAACTATCAATTTTATGTTGTTAAAATGCAATCCTATCTAAAAGCATTTGGATTTGGGAATATTTTTCAACAAATTGATCCTTAACCATTGGGAAAAAAGCCAACATTGAATCATATTATATTACAAGAAGAAGAAGAGATGTTAAAGAAGTCCAAAGTTTTATCTATAATTCATGTCACGTTATCTGATCTTATATTTCCTAGGATTATTGATTGTAAAATACCAAAGGAAGCTTGGGTTAAATTGCAGGAGGAATTTGAAGGAAGTGCAAAGTTGAAAGCTATCAAATTATTAACTTGAAAAGAGAGGTGCTCAAGATGAAATATTTAGACTCTGTGAGAGATTACACAACAAAAGTGATAACCATTGTAAACCATTTTAGACTAGCCGGTGTAAATTCTCCATATCAAAAAGTTGCTGAAAAAATAATGGTTAATGGTTCCAATTAATTTGAATCAACGATCTCGGCAACAGAGAAGTCTTTTGATTTGACTACTCTCTATAGTTGAGTTAATTAGCAAGTTACAAGCCCAATATGAAAGAGATACAATGCATAATAAGGAGCTGCACAAAATGATAGACAATCAACCAAAGATTGGGGATGTTAGATATCCAATATATAAATTAAATTTACCCAACCCATCAGTTTAAGTTTTTGGATTGGGTGGTGGTTTATTCATCATTAACATGATATCAGAGCGGAAGGTCCTTTTTTCGAACTCCTACATTGTTGTTTCCTCCCTATTTATTATGATTTCCATTTGTTGGATTTTGTTTTTATTCATCCTTAAGAGGGGAGCCTGGGAGAAGGAATAGTGTAAAGGTAAATTTTGATTGTTTGTACAGAAACAAACCGGTCTTTACTATTGTAACAAAGAAGGTCATGTGGAAGAGTGTTTTCATCCAAACAAAACCAAATCCAAAATCTCCAACAACAAGCAAATGATGAGTAAATCTCATGGCTTATTGATAGCGGATACACAACCCATATGGCCAAAGATATTAATTTTTTTAGCCAAATTGATAGATCTATACAGTCTAAGGTAGTTCTTGGATATTGCGAGATGGTACTAGCTGAAGGTAGAGGTATTGTCATCATACATACTAAGCAAGATGAAAAGAAAATATCTAATATTTTATATATTTCAAGGTTACCTCAAGTTGCTTAGTATTGCTCAATTTTTACATAACATTGCTTCATGGTTTTCAAAATCAAGATTGCATCATTAACGACCCTCATGGGGTAGAGATTGCAACGATCAAAATGATTGGCAATGCCTTCTTTTGGACGATGACTCACTATGATACCATGCTCTTAATGCCAAAGTAGAAGAAAGTAAAAGAGGGCATCATCACTCTGCACACTACAATAACAAAGTTTTACATTCTTCTAACATGATTGATGATTTTTCTAATTTTGACTCATTTTTTAGATTTATGAAAATTGAAGAATGGAAGATGGACATACCACCTTTTTCTTAAAAGGTAGTAGTTTTCAACCAAAGAAAAACTTGAATTGGTGCATAGCAATGTTTGCGGTCCCATGTGCAAAACATCAATCGGGAATAATAAATATTTTATTCTATTTATTGATAATTTTTCTAGGATGACTTGGGTGTAGTTTTTTATTAAGAGAATCCATTTTTTTTATATTTTAAAGAAGTTTGTTACTTTTGTTGAAACTCAAAGTGGTTGCAAGCTCAAAACTTTGAGAACAGATAATGGGAAGGAATATACTTCCAAGTAATTTGGCAAGTTATGTGAAGACTTAGAAATCAGCACAAATTGCCTATTACCTACCCACCACAGCAGAATGGTGTATCATAAATGAATTAAGAACATAACCGTGATGGAGATAGCAAGGTGTTTACTCCTTGGAAAGAAATTGTCAAAGAAAATTTGGGTAGAAGCTACGGATCTTGGTGTAGCAAAATTGATTCATATTTGATTCTTCAAGGTTTCACGAGGAGTTTGAGTGAAAGTACTTTCTATGATAAAGTTGATGACAACTCAATTTTTTCTCTTTATTGTTGATGATATGCTAGTAACTATAAATGATCATCAAAAATTTCAAGATTCTAAAGTTGAGATGAAAAAGATGTTCGAGATGTCAAATCACAATTACATGCATTATTTTTTTAGTGTGGAAATCCATCAAGGGCACAAGGGTGTTTTTACTCCCCAAAGAAAAGTATGCTCAAGGAATTTTGAAGAAATTCAAGATGGAAACATGTAAAGTTATTTGTACTCCTTTAGCAATAAATTTGAAAGTCTCGATAATGATGGTGACAGACTTTCTAATACTACAAACTTTGAAAGTTTAGTCGGAAGACTTAATGTAATGTTTCCATTAGTATCTTTCTATATATTTCGTCAAATTTTTTTTGCACTATTATGAAAAATTCAATGCATCCCTTATATCATGTCAAACCTATGGAGGACATATGAAAATGTTAGCCTGATGAAAATTTAATACCCTAATTACAGAACCAAGACCTCAATAAAGTAAAAGAAGAAAGAAAAGAGAGAATAATGGGCAAAAAGGGGAGAGAAAGAGAACTAGCAAAATCCCTTTATTGTTTCTTTGCAGATGCAGCAGTTGAAAGAGAGAGATAGAGAGAGAGAAAGTGTAATAATTAACACAACCACTATGAATTTTCACAAAAAAGAGAGACCAATATTGTTTTGTGAAGGAGACAAAAAAAAATTGTGATGGCACCCCCACCTTAAACAAAAGTCCATTTTATCATATATCTCAAAAACAAATGCAAATCCCTTCTTCTGCCTTGAGTTTCAAGCCAATTCTGGGCCAGAGGGGAGTGGTTGGTAGCCATCATGATGCCCTGTGTTTGCTTCTTCTCTATGAACAGGAATGAGCTTCAACACAACTGCAACTGGCATGCTCACAAATCCAATCAACACACTCAGTCCCCACAGTTCCCAGCTCAAAGGCACAGTGCTTGCAAAAGCACCCAACAGTTCAACAATAATTACTTGGAAACCCACTGTGGATACCATTACTCCCAAAAATATCCTGCTCGAGAACATCCCTCGGAAGATGTTGATCTTCTCTATCTCACGGCTGTTAATTTCGTTAAATACCTGAAGAAAAACAAACAACAATCCAAGCATAACCACCATGTGTTTGCATGTAGCATATAAATTTTCTAAGTTCAATGTGGCAGACGATACCTGGCAGAACACAAATGAGTTAAATATCAAAGTGTTGAGGACTATTGTGGAATCAGATCCACCGAGTCCAAGAAGTTGCTTTCCGGCGAAGTTAAGAACCGCAAGAACAGCGAGCTGATAGACACTTTGACCAATAATGTTCCTCCACATGGCCTTGGTGATAAAGCTGACGCCCTTGGGAATTGGGGGTCTCTGCATAAGTCCATCGTTTGGAGGCTCTGTGGCAAGTGCCAAAGCACCAAGAGTGTCCATAATCAAGTTCACCCAAAGCAACTGAACAGCAGTGAGCGGAGCAGACCCTGAAAGGCGAGGAGAACCAAGAAAAGAAAAAAGGGTTATCGATTTTTTGTCATTTTGAAATGGTCTTGCATAAAAGAGCAGCTTCGTAGATGAAATACACCTGAGAGGCAAGCAGAAACGAAATTGATCACTAGAGCAACGATGTTAACTGTTAGCTGAAACTGCACAAACTTTTGTATGTTAATGTAAACCGCACGTCCCCATCTCGCAACATTTACAATTGTTGAAAAATTGTCATCCATTATGATGACATCGGCATTTTCCTTGGCCACCTGAAAGTCATCCATAAAGATATCGGCAATATGACCAAATTTTAGTTATCGAGTCAATCTTTAGAGAAAAACAAACTTTACATTAGACATCCATGTGAAGGTCTTTGCTGCAAGAACTCTATGAAGCAAGTCTTTCTTCTTTTTTTCTAATAAGAAACATGTGTATGTATTACTCACAAAAAGAGGTACAGCACTATGGGATAGCAAGCCAAAGACTACATAAGTTGTTTGCCTAAACGCTTCCAATTTAGAACATTGGGATAGGTACGTTTGACCAGGCCATGGCGTTATTTTCTCAGATGCTTAAATTATTAGCTTAATTTTGTCTCCTCGCCATGTATTGACCAATAACCATCAGAAACATAAATAAGAACATGGTATGAAATCGTTCCACCCCAAAATTTAAGATCTAATCAATCAAATAAGTCACTTTTCAAAAACATATTTATCCTAGCTCAAAAGAAGAAACACATTCGTTTC
>NW_019104824.1:23602-37712 GCF_001995035.1 Momordica charantia | reverse complement strand
GCACTCCGACGATCAAGTCAGTATAGGTCGGATTCCCAGTTTAGTTCGAGGTCAGAAATCATCGTACCTGATCGTGGAGTGAGGTCCTCTACTTATGCGTGGTAGTCCCGCTAATCTCGCGACGGTTACACCCGGTAATCTCGGGACCGACGGTTACACCCGATAATCACGCCGCTGACAGTAGCTCACATCGGCCCCTACCGAGCTTCCCGGTAGGTCGGACCTCGGCCAGGTTCACCTCGGCCCTCATACTTAGCATCTATCAACGCTAGTGGTGGTGATCTCGGCGGTCCGAGCTGGGCATGACTCATGAGTCATCTTGGAGCACCAATAGGGGTCCTCCACGTGTCCAGGGTATTCTCTTCCCCAAACAATATGCACTATTTTCCCAAGTCTCCACGAGACTAAAAACACTAGCTTAGACCTTTCAAAGAGTAAATTGGAAGATTTAGAGTTTTTTAATAAATAAAAACAAAATGGGGGAAAACAAATACTTCTAAAACTATTCAAGAAAAGATAGTTTTTTTCTTTTATAAAATACATTTTTGATTCCTGACAGTTGAGGTAGGTATCTACTGAGATAGTTTTTTTCTTTTGTAAAATACATTTTTGATTCTTGACAGTTGAGGTAGGTACCTACTGAGATTTGAGGTAGCTTTTGATCCTGAGATTTAATGTAGGTGTCTAATTGGTCTTTGAAGTTTCAAAATGAACAGTGTTAAATGTTAAAGTAGGAGTCAACTTGATCACTGAAGTTTTAAAATGAACATTTTTGATCTATTAAGTTTAAGAAGTAGTTCTAAATTGTCCTTGATTTTTTTTAGTCTTAATTAACTAATATTAAATGACGTGGCAAATTACAATTAAATTGTGATGAAGAGACGAGGAGATGAGAGAAAAAGTACCATCAACTACACTTATATTATTTAATTTATATAATTTGTCACATCAACAACTATAATAAACAATTTAATTACAATTTGCCACGTCATTTTAATATTAGTTAATTACAGTAAAAATAATCAGGGATCATTTAGAACTATTTCTCAAATTTCATAGACCATTCTAAAACTTCATGAACCAAGTTTACACCTACTTTAAACCTCGAGGAGCATGTTCATTTTGGAACTTGAGGGACCAAGTAGACACCCACCTCAAACTTTAGGTTATCATTTCTTTCTTTTTCTTTATGCAAATGCGTCTCACAATTTTTTTTTCTATTTTTTATAAAGTAAAATTACAAAATATAACTTGCAAAAAAAAAATATCTTCTATGCTGGATCCCACAAAATCAATATTTCCAATAGAAAAAAAAAATCTTTAAAAATTTACCATTGTAGAAAAAAGATATATTTCACTGACTTACAAAAATATGAAAATCTTAAAACGAATTTTATTAATATAAGAAAAATATTTTGATAAATAAACTTAGGAAAACAAAAGAATGTAACCGTTATTCTCCTAAAATTATATTATTTCTAATTAGCTCTCAATTTTTATCAACATATTAATGGTATTAATGTGAGAGATATTGTTAATCCCATGTTGTCTTTCTTATGGAAACTAAGTGTAATACGTTTTTTTAACTAATAATATTAAGGGTGAATCTGAATTATTTTGATTGCCTCATTGTTAATAGCTCTCGATGGGTGGGGTTTATATTTGTTGTGGAACTTTGATTTTGATATTTCAATCGTATCTTTTTTTAAGAGCACGTTGATGCTAGTATTAAATGGAATATTTTTTTGTGGCGCTTCACGTGCTTTTACAATCACCTTAATGTTTATCACAATTGAGATCTGTTACGGAGAATTCAATTCACAATGAAATTTTATGGAAATTTGACAAAGAATGTGGTCCTCCCAAATGTCTGAGTTGAGAAATACCTTAGATGTTTGTAACTTTTCTGAAACTGTCCTTGGGACATGCTTTGCTCAAGTTGGTAAAATCAACACACATTCACCGTTTTTTTACCAGAACTACGTTGGACAGGCAGTTCGGGTACTGAACTTCTCGGATGAAGCCAACGTTGAGCAACTTATCGACCTCTTCTGCCGTGGCGGCAATCCAAGTGACGTCCATGGCTCTCTTCTTTTGTCTGACTGGTTTAGCCTCAGGATCAACGTTCAACCGGTGTATGGCGATGACAAGGCAGATCTCGAGGATGTTCTCGTGAGACCAGGCGAAGACGTTAGCATTCCTTTGGAGGAATTCGACTAGGCACTCCTTTTTATCACCTAGTAGTCCTGCCCCTACATTAGTGGTCTTCTCGAATCCCAAGATGGGAATTGACTCTAGCTCCTCAGCCAACGGGATGTCCTTCTCTCACCTGTCGGCGTTTACCTTTGGTACCTTCTTTGTTGCGCAAACACTTGGCTCTGCTGTTAGGGGTGGTTCCCTTGTACTGCCAGCTTGTGGGTCAGTCGGCTACTCGACATTCTGATAGGAGCCGGTGTTTTCACCAGGGTTAGTCAGTTGCGGATCACCGAAGTTGGCCTCTATCGAACAAACAACCTTTGGCTCCTTCATGGCCGTCGCATAGCACTCTCGTGAGGCTAGTTGCTGTCTGACCACTTATACCATTCCGTTTGGGGTGGGGAACTTCACCACTTAGTGGTAGGTGGAAGGGACAGCCTTGAAGTCGTGTATAGTTGGCCTCCC
Source organism: Momordica charantia (assembly GCF_001995035.1). The sequence continues at coordinate 35,051 of NW_019104824.1, read as the reverse complement.
CAGGATGGCATTGTACACTGAGGGACCATCCACGACCACGAACTTCTCGACCATGGTGACAGCCTCCTTGCCCTCTCCTAGGGTTAACGATAGTTCGATGCTGCCTTCCGGGTAAACCTTCTCGCTTGAGAAGCCGACCAGAGGAGAGGGACATCTTGTTAGCTTGGTGGCATTCCACCCGAGAGTTCGTAGCACCCCCGGTGCAAGGACGTTGGTCGAGCTCCTGCCATCTACCAACACTTTGTGCATTGGCACATGGTCGATATCCGCGACGATTATGAGCGCTTCGTTGTGCAGTTGAAGCTGTACGGTAGCTTCCTCATCTTCGAAGGTAATGCGCGGTTCAGGCTCAACCACTTGCGCGGTGAGGAATTTTTGAGCTGTTGGCCTGTTTCGGGCCTGTCAGGCCAAGACTTTCCGCTTGTTCCCAGAATAGCCTCATGCGGGCCCTTCGTAGATGGTCAGGATGGCTTGAGGTCATTCGTCCTTCTTGGGAGACTTTGGTTTTTCTTGATTACGGTTGCCATGTACTTTCTAGTGCGATGATTTGACGTAGACCCCTCGCCGACAAACTCCGTTAGGTACCCTTTTTGGACTAGGGACTCGACCTGATCTTTGAGGTCACGGTAGTCAGCAGTATCGTGTCCGTGGTCCCGGTGGAACTTACAATATTTGCTCTTGTCCTTCTTGGAGGAGTCACACTTGGTTCACTTTGGCCACTGAAGTAGGCTGTGGACGGCGTTCCATCGATCCACGCTAGTATTTGATGCACCAAAATGCGAGTCGGGGTATATTTCCCTACCTAAGCAGACGATTTGCTTTAGACTCCGTGCGGAATGGGTCGGGCTCCTTCCTTACTAACACGGACTGATCGGACGACTTGCCTTTGTCTTTTCGGGACGACTCCGTGCATTTCTTGCTTAGGGACTGGGCTTCGAGCAACTCTTCCCCAACTATATGTTGCTAAATCCGGGTCATAAGATCGACCATGGACTTGGCCGGGAACTCTTCCAATGAACAGACAAGCCTCCATTCTTTGATCCCGTTAGAGAGTGCCCAGAGGACCATTTCTTGGCAATTAGACACACGCAGCCGTTCAATGGTGAAATAAGCCACGTATGCCTTAAGATCTTCATCGGGCTTTTGCTTCATGGATATAAGGTGGATCTCCATCCGTCGATTGACGTAGGAGTAATGGAATTGGTCGACGAACTTGCGAGCCAAGTCCTGATAGCTCGCGATTGAGTTCTGAGGGAGGTTTTTGAACCATTGTCAGACAGGGCTTATGAGGGTTCCTGAGAAGCCCCGGCACTGCTCGGCATCATTATACCCAGCCTACCTCTACTAGAAGAAATTTGAGATTCAGAGACGACATACGATTTCATCTCCGAATGCCACTTTCAGCGAGTCACCGAAAGCTATAGCTTCAGCAACGAAATCATATGTCGTCGCCGAAAGTTCCAGCTTTCAGCGACGACAAATGATTTCGTCGCTGATGGGAACACCTTCGACGACGATTCTATAAAGTCACCAATAGCGACGATTTTTGTCTCCCCAATAGCGACGATTTGGGGAGACTTTTGGCGACGAAATTGATTTCGTCATCAAAATTCCCCCTAAATCTAAGCCTCGATTTCTTCTCCCCATTTTCTTTTCTTCTTCTCAAACCCTCTCTCACCCCTCTCCTTCGCGATTTCGCCACCCCGCTGCTTGCATTTCTTCCAACCATCGGCCTCCTCCGCCGCCCTACCTCCCCGTCGATCCGACGCCCTGCCTCCCGACCGACTCCGACGCCCCACCTCCCGGCCCCCTGACTCCCCTTTCTCTCCCTCCCGCCGCTCGACGCCCCCTCTCTCTCCCTCTTTCGTTTCAGCCATCCCGCCTCCCCGCCTCCCTGCCGACTCTGACGTCCCCTCTCTCTCCCTCTTTCGTTCTGGCCACAGCCCGACACTCTTTCGTTCCGACCTCGGCTGCCACCTCTGTTATGCCGCTGGTGAGTTTTTTTTTCTTTTTTTTTTCTTTTTTGTATAATATTAGATTTATATATGTTATTTTGTTTGAGAAATTGTGAAATTGTTTATTTGAGAAATTGTGAATGTTATTTGAGAATTTGTGAAATTGTTTAGCACACATTTTATATAATGTTTTGTATAATAGTTATTAAATTGTGAATGTAGTTATTGGAGAAATTGTGAAGGTTGATAATGTTTCGTCTAATGTTAATAGAGTGGGTTGAGAAATTAATCGAGAGATTGTTGTTTAAGTTTGTGTTTTGAAACTTTATTTTCCTAATATAGAGATGAAGTTGAGAAATCTCGAAAGTAGATGTGTGAGTAATTAGAGTTTGTAGGTTGTGTTAGTTTGTGCTTTAAGAAAGTTTGGTACTTTATTTGAAAATTTTGTAATTTTGTAATTGTAATCAGAAAGTTTCTAAATTTTAGGGATTTTAATTATAATGATTTTTTAGTTGATTCGTGTTATTTAAGTATTCAAATTATTAATGGATGGACTTTAATGGGTAGTTTGATTATGACTTAAATATACCTATAATTCTAGTGAATGTGACTTGATTGTGATTTTTACTTCATGAGTTGTTGTTCTTAGTTCTTGGCGTTTGTTGTAACTTGTGCTAAAGGTATGTTGTGAGTTAATTTTTAAACTGTTTGATTTTGACTTAGTTTTTTTGCTTGTGAACTTGCTAATGAACGTGCTTATGAATTATTTTAGTTTGGAGCATATTGGTTTGATTGTGAACTTTTTAATTAAGTTGTGAAAGGTTGAAATGTTGTTTGTTTGATTTAATTTATTCGCTTTGTAAGTATGAAATATTGTTATTTATTTACTTTAAAGACTACCAAATGAATATAGGTCGATTAAGCTATATTTTTTTCTTTAATCACCACCTTCGGCGACGAAAGTTTCGTTTCGTCGTCGAATGTGGCCACCTGTTGATAGCAAATTTTGGAGAGGTCCACGTGTCCTTCGAACTAGTAATGTTGCCGGAGAACAAATGAGCTTGCAACCAGAAAACTCGACACCAGTGCGGTGTCCCACCTAATAACCTCCGATACTCAAGTTAATAATCAGAGTAAAACATAGGAAAAGACACATTAGATATAAGTGACAAGTTTCTCACTTGGTGAGGGTTGGGGTCTTCCCTTATATAGGCTCGGACGGCCGACCAGGGAGGACGGCGGTTGAGATGGTAGGAATACACTGTGGGATACGATGTCTGTCGAGGGTTTACGTTCCCGACAACTGGTGGGTGGTGCCACTACCTGCAGGCCTGAAGCCTGTCGCCTGCCGCTCGCGGGCTACGGGGCTTGACATGCTACCGGTACTGGGGAGACGGAAACATGCATCCCCTACCATTGCAGGATACGGTATGTAACCGTCTGTGGTCACGCGCCTCTTAAAGATGGACACGTGTCCTGCTCGGTTTGACCCACAACATATACTATAGATTATGTTTTAAAGTGGAAAACTTTTAATAAACTTTTACCTAAGGTCATTGAGTTTAAAAAGAATTAAAAAAAAATTACACAAAACTTCAACCAACAAATACTCAAAATTAAGGTGCAAAAAAAATTCAAACCCAAACCATGAAAGTATATTAATGAAATTAAGTAGGTAAGAACAATACTTAACAATAAAATGCTTGGAGCTACAAAAAGTTGGGACATTTTTTTTAACGATAAATAATAGGGCACGAGAATTGAACCTCCAAACCTAAATAGATACGTGTGAATACAAATGAACTATTCCTATGTCAGGAAAAAAAAAGTAGAGACATTTACTAAATTATGCATTTTTAAATAAGCTAAATATACAATTTAATCTCTAATATTCGGATATTTTTGCAACATAGTCAATATTTTTTTTAATTCAACAATTATAGAGTGGAGATTGACCTATCGATCTTTGGTATTAGATGTTTTATCCATTAAATTATGTTTGAAGTGACAACTGTGGCTTGTGTTAAAGTTTACGTCATATGATACTTGGTCATTTATATTTAGTTTATGAAGTTTTAAAATAAACATTTTTTACTTGATAAAGTCTAATGTAACAACATGTATTTTCTAATGCAGTCATTCTAACAAAAATTGGATCGTAAATAATTAAACATTGTAACAAGGAAAAACTAGAAGAATTATACTATGTTTCAAAAAAAGAAGAAGAAGAAGAAGAACTATACTAAGTTCTCATAATCCAAGTGCTCATAATTTAACTAACGAAATATCGGAAACGACTAAAATTTTCTAACTCCTCATACTAGAACGTTATTTCTCAATCACTATCTGAACAATCACTCTAACATTCATCTGAAAACATTTAGAAAACAAAAATGAGTAAAAAAATACTCAATAACTAATTTCCATATCAAACATTGAAATTCATTTTCATTCCAAAACATTTGTAAACAAAAATACAAATAGATCAAAACTTATAAAACTTTAAAATAAACTAGACCTTCGAAAACAAAATCTTCAAATAAGACAAAATTTTCAGTCAACCAAAACTTTCAATCACTCAAAACAAACTTTCATTAGTTTAAAATAAACTTTTAACGATTCAAACCAATATTTCATTCCATAAAAACAAATTTTCATTCGATCAAACTTCAAATCCTTCAAAAAATACTTTCGTTCAATGAAAACTTTCATATCATAGTGGAAATATGCATTATTGGGTAGCCTACAGAACATATGTGGTTACTCGTCGGTAACACCAATTGATCAATCAGAGTTGTCGAATTAATATCGATCAGAATAATGAGAATGATTACTTAAGTGTGAGGCCACGTGAATGAATAATACACACGTGAATCTTCATTCTAAAGAATGTCAAACCACTAAAATGTCTTCCCAAGCCATAACAGAAATCTATTAATTACAAATTAGGCTAGTATCTGAAATAAGGAAAACATTCCTTCAAACAAAAATGATACATCGAGATAGCGCTATCAAATCAATCAAAATATCTTTCAAATAAATATATAAAACAACTACCTGCTTTCAATATGAAAACAATTCAAAACATTTAAATAATATCAAACCAACTTTATCAAATCATAGAGAACATAATATCAAATATTTCACAAATAAACAAAATATTAATTTCAAACAAAACTTTATCCAATCATACACACCATGATTTCAAATATTTTGCAAATAAATATAATTTCAAATATTTTGTAAATAAATATAATATCAATTGTCAAAATATTTATCAACACCATAATAAATTTTCAATTAAATTACTTAACTATCAAAAGGATATGATAAATCACTTACAATACACATGGATATGACAAATTACTTATCTCTATCGGAAATCCTACAAGTCTAACTAATTTCTTAGTAGTTGTCAACTTTTGAGCTAGAACACAAACAATATCCAAAATCACTTCTAAAATCCTATACAAGCACTTAAAATCCATCCAATTACTAAATAGATCTTATCTACCCAATTTTTCCATTCAAAACACTTTTTCACGTAGCTATGATCTAGAAATTTGTTTAAAAAACTTTAAAATTAAAAAATAACAAATTTTAAAAGTACAAAACTCGATACTAATCAATCATACTAAATTTACAAAAAAAAATCCTTAATGAAACAATCTTAAAAACCTTCTAAATAATTGAATTTGAGGATTTTAAATTTGAAAATTTTATGTTTTATACAATAAAACATCTAAGAAATTCAACACCAAAACAATTCATAACGTACTGTTTTTAACCAAAAATCAGATCTGAAAAGTGAAAAAAAAAACAGGCTTTAAAACTTGATAAAACATATAATTTTTATGTAAAAATCAAAACAAAAAATTATACTTTTAAGGATTACAAAGGGTTAAACTTTTTATGCTAAAAAAGAATCCAAAACAGTTTCATAAACAAAAATATTCAAACTAAAAATTGTGAAAAATTTTTAAGGTAAAAAGTCCTCGAAACTTTTCCCGGCAAACTAAAATTAAAAAAATCAAGAAAAAGAAAATAAAAACAACATGGAAGAAAACTTACCGATACCAAAATTTTTCATTCAAATTATATTTTAAAAATACCAAAATTTTATCTTTAAGAAAAAAAAAAATAGTAATATATATATATATATATATATGTCCGTTGGTACTTAGTTGACTGAATAGAAATTGACATTGACATGACAATACATGTACTATTTTCCAATGGAAGATTTAGAGTGTTTTTACCTAAATCCTTCAAGGGAAAATTGGAAGATCGGAAGATTTAGATTTGTAACGGACACATCTAAAACTATTTAGGAAAAAAGCTTTTTTTTTTTTTGTCTATATGCAAATGTGTATCACAATTTATTTTTGTTTCCTACTTTTTAGAAAATAAAATTACAAAATATAACTTACAAAAAAAAAAATATCTTCTATGCAATGGTGGATCCCCAAAATCAATATTTCCAGAAGAAAAAGAAAACTGAAAATCTTTCAAAAAAGAAAAGAGAAAATCTTAAAGTAAATTTACTATTATAGAAAATGATATATTTCACTTACTTACAAAATATTTCAAATAAATATGAAAATCTTAAAATGAATTTTATTATTATAAGAAAAATATTTTGATAAATGAACTTAGGAAAACAAAAAATGTAACCGTTACTGTCCTAAAAAAAATATTATTTCTAATTAGTTCTCTATTTTTATCATAATATTCCTATTTAATTTAATGATATTAATGTGAGAGATATTTCAATCCCCATGTTGGGGTTTATATTTGTTGTGGAAATTTGAAGTTGATATTTCAATTGTATCTTTTTCTAAGAGAACATTGATGCTAGTATTAAATGGAATATTTTTTTGTGGCACTTCACGTGCTTTTACAACCACTTTAATGCTTGTCACACTTTGAGATCTATTACGGAGAATTCAATTCACAATTAGGATTCTTCAACGTGGGTGGTGACAGGAATGAAATTTTATGGAAATTTGACAAAGAAGGTGGGCCTCCCAAATGTCTTAGTTGAGAAATACCTTAGATATTTGTAACTTGTCTGAAACTGTCTTTGGGTAGGCTTTGCTCAGGTTGGTAAAATCCACGTACATTCGCTACTTTTATACCAGAACTACGTTGGACAGCCAGTTTGGGTACTGAAGCCAACTTTGAGCAACTTATCGACCTCTTCTGTCGTGGCGGCAATCCGAGTGATGTCCATGACTCTCTTCTTTTGTCTGACTGGCTTAGCCTCGGGATCGACGTTCAACCGGTGTATGGTGATGGCAGGTCCGTCCCGAGCATGTTCTCGTGAGACCAGGTGAAGACGTCAGCATTCCTTTGGAGGAATTCAACCAAGCACTCCTTTTTATCACCTAGCAGTCCTACCCCTACATTAGTGGTCTTCTCGGATCCCAAGATGGGAATTGACCTTAGCTCCTCAGCCGACAGGATGTCCTTGTTGGGTTTTATGCCTTAAACTCATGGTTTGTAAACATAAAACAAATATTTATTCAATAAAGTTGTTATTGATGTTTCTCTTATAATTGCATTAACCTAAATCCAATAAACTAATATTGAGGTCATGTCATGTAACTGGAACCGTATATAATAGATATACAGTATATATTTAATATACAGTGTGTATTACAGTATATATTCGGTATATAGGTGGATAATGTTCCAGTAGTAACCTAAAGGGTTTATATTATATGGATAATGTTGAGTACCTTATCCTGGTAACACTATGGATACGACCCACTTTGTAATAGTTACAAATGACTTGATCTAGGTCGTTCGTGTAAAGACATGCGAATGAGGATATCCTATACAATGAGTTAGTGTGAGATGTCACACTTGGGATTTGTTGTAGAGAATTCACAATCAGGATTATCCGACATGATGGGTGACATATTTAAATTTTATGGAAATTTGACAAAGAAGTTACGCAAAATATCTAAGTAAATACTTCCGTAACTGATGTTATGGGTGACCAATTCATTTGGTGTAACAGAAGAAAAAATGAGGCCCAAGTCAAAGAACGTCTTGACTGCAGCTTCTTATGCAACAAGGCTTTCATCACAACATGTAAAAATTACCAAGTGAAGTATTTAACCTAGAAATCGATCACTGATCCAATTTGAGTACTTTCATAAGATAGACCTCAATAGAAAACTGAAGAGTAACGACAACAAGTGATTGGGTTCAGTAAAAAAAAGGGCTTGTTGGGAAGAAAGATGGAGTGCGGCCTGTAGAGCACATGTAAGTTATAGTCGGGTTGTTCGAAATTGTACCCAAACATCGTCTATTGATTCTATTCCTGATTCATAACTCGAAAGTTTCTCTGGCTCTTGAGCTAGATCTGACCATAGGGCTATTGAGCTAGATATTCGGCGAGGTGATATGCATATTAAGAGACTAGTTAAGAAGATGAAGTTTTGGTTGGAGGGATTATGGGTTGACCATCCGGATTGCACAAAAGCTGTTTTGGAGGCAGGTGATAGCTCCCTGGATTTTCATTTAAAAGCTACATAGAAGATTTTGTGTAGATGGGGTAAAGGCTTAATAGCAGTCTATTCACTCAAATAATTAATCTTAAGCATGCTCTTGATGAGGAATACAATAGACTCTTTCCTCTTGATTTTGTTACTATTAATGGTTTGTAGGTGAAGGTAGAGAAGTTGTTGGAGGATGAAGAAATCTAATAGAAATAAAAGTCTACAGGAATTTGCTTCATTTGGGGAGATAAAAAGTTGCTTACAAAATAGTAAGAAGCTATTGTTAATCGGCTCAAAAGAGTGTTAAATGAGGTGATCTCCAGAACTCGGTTCGCGTTTATCTCGGGCCAATCTATTAGTGACAATATTATCATTGGCCAGAGTGTCTTCATGCTCTTAAAGATATAAATACTGGAAGAGAGGGCTATGTTGATGGGATGTGAATCTCGAGTACAAGCGGTAACACATGTTCTTGGATTATCCTTTTAAAATTTAAAAACATGGAAAAAACAAAATATAGGGGATGAATTTTCTTACCCTTGAAGAACCAATCTCCCGTTAATCCAATCACACCACCAAACCTTCCTTATTATGTCTCAGGGAGGAATCGAGTTTCGTGGGAACCAAGAGGGAATGGAGTACTTAGAGAGAATTTGTGAGAGATGTCCTTTTGTTTTTGCAGCAGGAGAAGAAGAAGCAGCAAAGGAAAGTGCAGAACCACACTTTTAACGAAAAAATTTGACGTGGGAGGTTACGTGTGGGGGAGTTTAATTAATAAATAAAATTAATTATTTAAAATAATCATTAATCTAATTAATACATAATAATTAATTTAATTGTTAATCTAATTAATACTTAATAATTAATTAATTAATTTAATTACGAATTTAATTAATAATTAATTAATTTAATTATTAATTATTAATCTCATTAATTATTAAATAATTGAATCTAAATATTAATTAAATAAATAGTTAACCATTAATTATTTAACCTAAATTTCAAATATTTAATTAAAACTGCATCTCTTTTGTATAATTTATAGTTTTAATGATGCATATTAATTTTAATATTAATTTTAACCTATAGTTTTAATATGAATCCAATTCATATTAATTAATATTTGAATCTTATTCAAATATTTCTCTCATAATGTAGAGTATTAATTTCGAATCTTTATCCAAAATTAATATTTTATATAATGCATCAATATACATTATATACCTTCCCTATTTTGAACATTTCAAGATCTTTAAAAAAAACTTAATCCTCGTTTTACCCGTTTTGAGCTAGCAAGGGGACCTAATGGACTACAGATAAAAAACTCCAATGATAAGAGATTAATTGATTAAACTCATTAACCAAATTAACCAACATTCGTTAACTGCTGATCATTCCACTAAAGACTCGCAGCTACACTCTTGATCTCACTGCAGAATATTTTGTCTCCATGGTTTTTAACCATTGACGGCAAGTCAATCCTTCACGAATGTTTGTAACTTCAACTGGGTCAAATTATCGTTTTACTCCTGAGTTACCTCTTGCACCTTAAGTACCACTACTCCTCTAATGAACAACATGTTTATGATTCGACTATTAAACAGAAGTTCCTCTCGGGCCAATGAGAGGTTGGGGCTCCTTAATTAAGTCCAAGAGTCAGCATTTAAGAGAACACTCATCTACTTACTTTGAGGTCGGGAAGGAGTGAACTCCATCTTGCGTAGTTATGTTCCCAGTTCCCTACTTAGTCTCGTCTAAAAAATGGTAGAATTATTGAGTTGGGAGTCCATAACTCGCTCAGGATTAAGATCGAGTTATCTAGTCATCCTATGAAATATTAATCTAGTTAGTTTACGGTGTTATAACTAAAGATTAATTATTTCACGGTCTAGTCTTATAGAAACTCATTGTATAGGATACCCTCACTCACATGTCTCTACGTGAATGACCTGGATAACTCGTTTGTAATTATTACAAAGCTGACCGTATCTATGGTGTTACCAAGATAAGGTATCCAACATTATCCATGTACCATAGACCATTTAGGTTATTACTGAAACATTATCCACTTGTACATAGAATATATACTGTATATCAAATATATATTGTTATAGTTATATTAAATAACCTTGGATCTTAGTTTATTGGAACATGAGTAATGCAAAGAAATAACTTTTTATTGAATAAATAAATAATTTGTTCATTATTTGTTCATTAATTACAAATACACGAGTTAAGGGCACCAAACCCAACATATGCAGCATTGAAGCTTGATATGAGCAAAGCCTATAACCGGGTGAAGTGGATTTTTCTGGAACAAGTTATGTTTAAACTTGGTTTTGTTGAGGATTGGGGGCCCGTATTTTGCATTGTATCTCCATTGTGTTCTTTTGCACTTAATATCATCGGGGAATCCATTGGTTGAATCACTTTAAAAATAGGATTACGTCAAGGTGATCCTATTCCACCTTTTTTTTCTCATATGTGCTGAAGGCTTATCTCTCATGTTGAGCAGGTGAATTCCTATAAACAAGCTTCTGGACAGTGCATTAACTTTTGCAAATCTGTGATCTATTTGTAGGAAATCGATCCCATAACTATTATAATTTGTTTTACGCCTCGTAATTCTTCCTCATCGAGGCTTGGACAGAATAGCAGAGCAAGTACAAGTACTAGTAGAATAGCAAAAAATGTGTTCCTCATCATTAATATGTTTGCTCGCGATAATTGTGACCTCTCAAAGAGAATTGATGACTGCATCAAAGATGCACTTGAAACAAAGACATAGGGAACGAGTTACCACTGAGCTACTAAGGAACAACGGGAAATGAGGTCTCATAGAATTCAATTCTCATTCTCTACCCATGACCAATATGAGCTCGAGGTTTCCTTCGTAACTCCCGGAACTTCTTTGTAGCGGCTCCGTTCCATGCTTCATTTCGGGAAATTTGGATGAGTAGGCATTTCAAAAATGGGGTATTGATT
>NW_019104823.1:145692-155796 GCF_001995035.1 Momordica charantia | reverse complement strand
TCAAACATTTTTAAGTAAAGAGTGACCTACCCCTCTGGAGGATTGTCAGCTCTTTCCCCTTCCTCCAGAATCATAAGGAGAATGTCATTTGGGATTTTAAACCCCCTACGCAGGGGTCCGAGATAGTGTTCAGGCATTTTTGAAGGGTATTCCAAACCCTGGCCCGAGGTGGAAGTATCGTTGTCCTCCCCAACGTTCGAAAACCGAAAGTTCTCTATCTCCTCCAACTCGGACACTAACCTAAGAGCTAAGTCCTCCCAAGAATCACTTGGTTTGGGGGGCGAACTACTTATAGTCCGACCTGCGCTACCTAGGCTGTCGCTACTGGAAGGGGAAGATAAGAAAACCACCATATTTGAAAGCAAGAGTAAAAACAAGGAAAAGTGACTGACCTACGAAAGGGTTCTAGCTGGTTTCAGATCGAACTCCAAAAATTCAGGGAACGTAAGGTTTGACCGGAAGTCTCGAAACTATTTATAGCTCATCGGAAAAACCTCTGCACCGTACACGTGTAATGAACGAGCGGCTAGGATCATCTCGAGATCCGTAACAACGGAATACTTGAGTACTCCGACAGCCTGGCAGATCGAAACATCTTCCGCAACGGTCATATTCTCTCTACGAATTGGAAGTCGCTACGTGTCCGAAATCAAGTCGGATGAACTTCTCTGTCAGGTCGAGATCGAACCTGTCAGAGAGGGGGCCAATGTAAAACTACCTGAGACACGTGGATGACGCTTATTCGTGTTTAAGAATTAAAATTTCTCAGCTCCACCTCGAAGTTGCCGAATAGGTCCGGTTCGCCCATGGGGGAAGGCTGTGTACATGCCGAAGTCCGATCTGAGGGATGACCGACCTACTCGGAACCCGACAGGTTCGATATGGGAAAGAACATGTAACCGCCGGTCGTGAGTGCTGTCGGATCCTCCACCTATAAATAGAGAGCCTCATTTCACACTCAGGTTTTGAATCTGACCTCAAACTAAATATTGAGTCTGATCTATAATGACTTGAGCGTCGGAGAGTTTACCCTCTTGTGCAGGCTCACTCTTGGGTTCAGGTCCAGCCAAGGATCGGGTTCGGGCTAGGTTTATAGAACAGCGTTGTGCAATCATTTGCATAAACACACATGTTGGCTAGTTGATTTTACACTAAAATATCAAAAATTCAATTAAAGAAGCCTTACAAATGAGAAAGGAGCATATTTCTCATACTTGGCGAATTTTATGAAGAGATGAAAGAGACAACAACATCATTTAAGCGTGGTTCGGCTTCAAGGCATGTGTCCACTATGAAAATGTTAAAAGAATAAGTTGTTTTGTCAATTAGAGGGTAAATTATTGGTTATATCCAAATAGTAAATCGAATTCGATTTGATGAAGACAACGAAAGAGCTTTAACTGAGTGAATGAGTTTGTTAGCATATTGATTGCATTCTACGACATATTTAAACCATAAAGATTATTTGACAAGGTTTTGTGTTGCATCTATCTTGCTGAATAATAATGCCAAAGAGTTCATTTAAAGAAGCATTTCGAAAAAAATTAGGATGCAAACCTCTCAAGATTTGGTAAATCTGCAAGGAGAAATAAAAAAGAGGACAAGATCATTTAAGCCTGGTTTAGGCAATACAACCAGCTCAAGACAACACAAGAATTTTGACTGAGTGATAGGGTTTTTGTTAGCACATTATTACTTGCATTATTAACGACATTTGAATTTGGTTTTAGTTCATAAACCATTAAAAATGAGAGGGCCTTACAAATGATAAAGAGAAGAGATAAGCTAAGCAGCGGACTAGTCCACTATCACTTGAGGAGTTCATAGCGATGGAACAGCATTTCCATGGTAGAAAGGTCTTCAGTCAAATCGATTTTGATCTGATACTAATTGCAAAGAGTTCATTAATAGAAGCATTTCAAAGAGATGATGAAGCAAATTTCTAAGAATTGGGTGAATTGTATTGAGAATGAAAGATGAATAGAGATATTAATGAGATGGCAAGATCATTTAAGGGATTCAGCCTGAATTATGTCCAATGATCAAATGGAGAAAAATATTTTAGTTATAATTTAAAGGTCGTCAGAGTTAGGTGCCTAGTCAAATAAAGGGTGATTTATTGGTTGCAAAAAGGGTATAAACTATATTGACATTGCATATGAAAATAAACTTTCCCAATCGGGATTAAAGCCAAGTGATTGTTGATAGTTGCATAGTCATCGGTACGCTCATTTACTTGGGAAGTCATTACAATGATAAGTGGTTTTTATAAGAGCAAGGGCTTCCTCGTTTTGAAAGTCGTCGTATGACAAGAGAAAACTAGGAGTTAGAAATATTATATTTGAAGCTTAAGAGAAAATGGTACGCGCACCAATGCGTCGGAACAACCTATTGCAAGTTATGAGAGAAATATTGGGAAGCTATATCATCGAATCCTATGAAGGTTGTCCAAGATAATGACTTCAATTTTTATTTCTTTCATTTATGTTATTCATTCATTATATTTTTCTTCTACGTTCATATCTTCTAAATCTCTATGCTCCAGCTTTTATTGTGTCCATGTTATTTCTCCTATTTGAAGGTCGCTTTGTAAATCCCAAATTTCTTTCTTTTGATTCATTATCTCCGCTCTCTCATTTAGTCTAGCAATTTTGTCATCTAAAGCATCACCTCTTTCCTCCAAGGATTGATTTTTTTCGAAGATAGACCATACTAACTGTTGGGTGTGTTGTCCTAAATTTGTAGTTTGTATTTATGTAAAAACAAATGTGTATTCAATAAAGTTTTATTCAATAAATTTGTTGTTGAATTCATGGCATTGCTTTGTCCAAAATCCAATAAACTAAACATCCAAGGTTATTATCATGTAACCGGGACAATGTATATATTGGGAATATATTTGATATACTGGGTATATAATTGATATACCCCTGATATACTAGGTATATATTTGATATACCGCTGATATACGAGGTATATATTTGATATACACCTAATATACAAGTGGATAATATCTCGTGAATAACCTAAAGGGTCTATAGTATATAGATAAGGTTGGGTACCTTATCGTGGCAACACTATAGATACTGCACACTTTGTAAATGTTATAGACGACTCGATCCAAGTCGTTCGTGTGGAGACATGTGAGTGGGGATATCCTGTACAATAAGTTTGTATAAGATCGGAACTCGAAATAGCCAATCTTTAGATGTAATGTCGTTAACTAACAAATTGCTATTTCATAGGATGACCAAGCAACTCATTCTCAATCTTGAGTGAGTTATGGACTCCTACCTGTGAGGACTCGTCCTTTGATCTGTATGGGTGAGAGTGGCTCGGGTCGCTGACTCAACATTCCTACCATTTTGAGGACGAGACCGAGTGGGAAACTGGGAACATAACAACTTCACAAGAAGGAATGCACTCCTCCCCGACTTTAGGTGAGTAGATGAGTGTTCTCTTAATTACTGACTCCAAGACTTGAATGAGGAACCCCACCCTCTCACTGGCTCGAGAGGGACTTCTGGTTATTGGTTGGACCATAATCGGGTTGTTCATTAGAAGAGCGTGGTATTTAAGAAGTCAGATGTAACTTAGGGGTAAAACAGTAATTTGACCCAGCTTGAGTTACGGGTACTTGTGAAGGATTGACTTGCCATTAATGGTAGATATCATGGACACATGAATAATCTATAGTGAGAAGAGTTCAACTACGAGATTTTAGTGGAGTTACCCGTAGTTAACGTATGTTGACTAACGTGGTTAATGAGTTTAACCAATTAATCTTGTAATGTTAGACCTTCTGATCTATAGGTCCATTAGGTCTCATTGCTAGCTCGTAAAGGGTAATTAAGAACATAAAATCTTGGAAAGTAATTTGAATTGTTCAAAATTAATTTAATTAAAGGGAATTTGAGTTAATTGTATATGACACCATTTAAGATAATGTATGATGATACATTATAAAACTATATATTATGAGAGAAAATATGAATAGGATTCATATTAATACTATACGTTAATGTTTAATGTGAATTAGATTCATATTAAATACTATAGGTTATGAGGGAAATGTATATTTGAATATGATTCAAATATTTATTTATTTAATTAAATATGATTTAATTATTTAATTAAATATGATTTAATTATTTAATTAAATATGATTTAATTAATTAATTAAATAAGATTTAATAAAATTTATTTATTAAATAAAATAAAATAAATAAACAAATAAAAAGATATATATATATATATATATATGTTTGTTAATTATGGATATCATTCATAATTAACAAACTGACCACTTTCGTGCTGGGAAGTGGTGAGGTGGAGAGTGAGAAGTTTCTTCTCCTCTCCCTCTTCCCTCATTTCTTTATAAAACACAGGGAATTGTGGTTGTTGATCAAAAAGGAAGAACACGCTCTCTCCCACAAAAACTGATTCTCAATTCCTTTCTTTCCGTTCTTATTTCTCCAACATACGAGATACCACAATCTCGTTCTTAAGTCCTTGAGACATAGCGAGGTAACTTGGTGGTGGTGTTCAATCACGCATTCGGGAGTTTTTGTTCGTGCTATCAAGACGCTCGTGCTCGAGGAAGAGAATCCGCCAACGGTCTTCAAAAGTAAATGATTTTCTTATTCCCGTGAGGCTTAACCTCAATTTTAAATATAATTGTTCTGTTTTTTATAAGAACCAGTATCGTTCCTTTTCTAAAACCAAATTGAATCACAAGCGATAAAACGCTTCAGTTTATTTTGTTCTTTATACATCTTAGCATTCTCTTAAGAAAACTGACGAAACTCATCCAACTCATGTAACTGTAGTAATTTTACTTCACCTGAAGCAACATAATCAAGATTTAGTTTCCGCGTAGTGAAAATGCTCTATGTTCTAATTCTAACGGAAGATGACATGCTTTACCAAAAACAATGCGATAGGGGATCTTCGTTCTCTCAGTAATGGAGAAAATATAGCGCAAGTGTACACTAGATAGGTTATTGTAGCACTAAATCAGGTCAATTCAGCTTATAACAAGTGGTTAATAATTTTGAAATACCGAAAATAATATAGTAAAATAACATGCGATACTGAGTGTTCGTTCAAGTAAAAGAAAACAAAAAATTATAAGAACATCAGTAGAGTAGAATCGGATAAAATTACTCGTGACAGCTTCCACCACCAATACCAAGAAAAAAAGGGGTGGGGGTTTGGAATGATTAAAGGATTCGGGGAGAGGATTTCTGCAAACTATTTTCCGTCGTCCGCTACTTAAAAACACTCTTAAAACTCTCAATGCCCAGATTCTCACGGGTCTCTTCTGAGTTACCCAGTAAATGCTTTAACCCAACTCCCATTGTGGTTAAAACAAGCTTTAAAGCAATCGAAAGGCGCTATATAGTAAACCTCATCCCTAGGTGTTCACTACTCTGTTTCATAAAGAACGCATAAAACTATAGCTAATAGAAGTGGTTCCACGCACAGTGGCTCTCCCGAGCCTCTAGTGATTTTGCACGCTAAACCTATAGGCCACACAAGTTTATAGTAGTAGAGAAAATAAAATAAAATGTAAAGATAAAAGAAGAATCCATCACTGAAGGTAACGTAAAGAAAACTAAAAGCTTCCTCAAGTGAATAGTGTAAATCCCAAGCAAGAACCTGTCCCTCTTTTTTCCACGAAGATGGAAACCCACATCAGTTAGGGAACATTCCCTGAAGTAGATGCTTCCCAAAGATAACAATCTGTCTGTCATTCTTTATGCCTAAGTGTCTTTTTTCCATAAATACAAGGCCTTTAATTTAGGGCACCTGCGGAACCTTGCGTGGATGCGGTACAGATGCTATACGGATGCGGTAACAGAAAGGTTACTTAATCGAGTTAATACTCTAGCCTTCACTCTTTAGCATCCAAAGTGCTTGCACGCTCTCAATTTCAGCATTTCCTTTCGTAGATTCCAGCAACACCACGTTAACCCGCTAGCGCCTAAATTGCTCTGAATGCACCACGCTTTATCCTGCATCAAACATCCATAAATTTATCATTAACTCAATAATTTGGATGAATCTACAATTATCTATGCATTCAAGGTTCTCTCCATAAATTCTCACATTCTCACATCTTAATTAACTTTAATCTCACATTTCCATACACAATTGTCCTTAATTCGGCCCATAAACTACTCTCCATTTGAGAGTTATCACACCATCAAACTTGAATCATTGCTTGTGCTGAAGCAAGACTACTCTAGCATCACAGAGCTATAAGAAAGCCTTCTTCTGATGGACCGACATCTTACTCAATCGCTGTTTTCTGCTTTAACACCTATTGCAATTACATACTAAAGCTTATGAATCTATTCTAGTTAAAAGCGTCCTCGAGAAAGTTACTAAACTTATGCTCCAGCCTTAGCAAAGGTTATTTGATAGGACACTAACATCATCCTACTTTCCTCCTAAAAAACATCAACTCAGCTAGAGATACACTTCTTAAACTTCCTTTCTCTTGTCTATACCACTACCCTTTTATGAGCATTCTAGCTTTCAACTATGAGCCACTAGCCCTTCCTAGCCTTGCAACCTCCAAAGAAGAGTTTCTACTTAACCATTGCTACTTTAGAAAGCAGAGCACGAGTAAGATGCATTGAACAGCAGAAGAAAACACAGACATAGCTCTATTCAATTACACTCGCAAAAACATGGGGTAGAGGAACAGAGCAATTATCTGACCTACCAGCAAAATAAAACTGAAACTAAATGCAAAAAGTAACAACATAACAGGAAAGAAAGAATTTAAAAGACATAATAGAAAATGCAGAAAATTAAACGTTTGATCGATTGATTGATTGGTCGGAGTCCCCATAAAGAAGAAGAGGATGGCCCGCAACTGTTTAGAATGAGCAACTTTTGTTCCCATTCCCTTCAGATCTGCCGCTTGGTCGCCATCATCAATAATGTTGTTGGAGCTGTGCTCCAGTAGAGAGTCTAGGGATCGGTGCTGCATTGAGGAGCTTGGGGCACCCGAACGGGCAAGCGTTTCAGTCATGCCCTTGGGCACTGCATCTCTGACTGCTAGTTGTTGCATTAAAGCAACAACCATTTCCTTCAGCTCCTCGATTTTTACTAAGATGCGTGTTTGATGAGCCATTGATGGCTCCAATCGGGACAACAACACTCATGCTTTTGGTTTCGTTGGCCACAAGTCGATCCACCAGCGGCTTGTCCAATACCTGTTTCTCCATGAGTACTTTTTCGTCCTGCACGACCAGAGCACTAACCTGCATACACAGCTTAGAAATTAAGTTCGGGAAGAACTGCCAGCCAAGCTTTTTAGTAGCACATTGTGCTATCTCCTGAAAAATGATTGGCTCGAGGTCCAATTGCGTTCCTTCCATCAAGCAGGCTAAGAGAAGGACCTTCTCCTTCATCACTAAGGAATAATGTGTTGCATGCATGATTCTGCTCTTGAGGGAATACAACCAAACATTGGCTTCAGGTGTGATGAAATTGGAAGGTAGAGAGTTGGCTCGTTGCGGGACAATGCTCAATGATGCTCCAGGGTGAGCAACTATAGACAGGGCATGTTCCAACTACGCATTTGAGGGCTGGTCCAACATCCGGTTCCCCACAACACTAGGGATTGAGGGTAGGTGCAGGGCCTTATTTATCCGTTCAGGCTCTAATTGACCTACACTTCTCTTACAATTGTACGGCCGAGACTGTCTGAGCGGATGTTGGCATATAATTCCTTTACTAACCAGGGCAGGAGGGGGCATCGCGAGGCGCAGAAATAGTCCCAGCCATTTCAGGTTGACGTCTCTGATGAAAGAAGGCATGAGATCCAACTAGAAGCCTTTTCTGAATAAAAACTATTTCTTTTAGGGCCGTTCATAAGCGTTGAGGGCGTCCTTCGAATGGAATCGTTGAAATGTAGCGTCCTATTGGGCAACAACTCGACTTTTTTGGTGGTCGGAAGGTAATGGCTGGGCAGGATCCGTTACGGCAGAACAAGAAAGAGGTCATTTCCCTTTGGCAGAGGACGCAACCGGGGCAATTTTGGTGGAGGTGGGTAGTGGTGAGACGGAAACAGAGACTGCATGCAGTGGGGCCTTGGAGGTTGACGAGTGAGAAACCTTGGCCTTCTTGGTCGATGGCTGGGCATAAATAGAGACAGACGGCCGCTTGGTGTTTCGAGTGCGCGAGGTCCGTTCTGGAGGCGAACTTGGTTTGGGGGGCTTTGGGGTGTCTTTTGGGATTTTCGGTGGAGGTGGGTCAGAGATAGTTGCAGCAGGTGGCGGTAGGGACATGGTGGGCAGGGGAGCAACCTCTTTTTCTTCGCACTCTAGTTCTTTCTCAGACCTAGAGGTCTGAGGCACAATGGAAGCTGGTAAGAAAGACACCAGCGGTGAATGCACTGCTTCTGCTACCGTTGACTGGTCATTCGCGTCAACGAAAGTTTCGAATGACGATTCCGAAAGGGCTCAATCTGGGCGGGGGTTCTTGACGACTTTGAATCTTACACGAGGCATAGCTGAACAAAAATATGAGAAACATTTGGGGCAAGCTTTTACAGTGGGGGAGGGTTAGCAGAAAATCTGTAGGGTTTTAGAGAGGACGATGATCAAGGGGAGATCGTGGGGAAGGTTGGGTCGTGAGCAGTTAAATAGACATTAAAACCAAATTATCCCTTCATGATCTCCTAAGCTAATTGCGCTCAAGAAATTATGGAAAAGCCAATTTGAAATTTAAATTTGTACATCCCTACGATTTAATTCGGTTTACCTCCCTTTTCACTTAATGCCCACCTTAAGTTCTACGGCTGCGCCAGCTGCTCAATGAATTCCCAATGATTCCCCTCTGCACTTATGCCACTGCTCATTTTTCCTCTCACAGTCACGCCAACCATTGAATTACCGAATGTGAAACCGACCTACAATCAAGATCAAAACATTTTATTAACTCTCTAAATATCCATAAAAATAAAACAGATATTAATTTCAGCAAAATGAGAAATAAAACAATGATTGAGCTCATAATATATTCCAAATTATCTGCCAGCTCTTTGATTTTTGCTCGTTTTTCAGTTGCATTACTCAAGGGCTAGCTGGCACGTGCCAACATCCCTATCCATATTTCCCCCCAGTAATCTTTTAACCACTGCCCATTCACCATGAATTCTCTATCTGAATTTATCTCCTTACCGTTATTGCTCCATTGGGAAAAACATTAAAAATTTGAAATGGTTCTCACCATTTAGACTTCAATTTCCCTGAGATTAACTTTAGGCGTGAATTGTACAAGAGAAACTGTTGCCCCTCTTCAAATTTTCTTTGTAACGGCCCATAACGTTTTACACTTTTCTAGGTAACGTTAACTAAACCACCTGTCTAATCTTACTTCTAAAAACGAGATGACTAGCTCCCTGTGAAACATTTAAATAAAATAAAGCTTCAACTACCATCATTTTACCAACGATATCAAACCTATAGATTATCAAATAATTGCCCTTCGTGGACAATTCCAAAAGATACATCTCATGTCCGCCTCAGTGGCTAGGAATCTTAATTAAAAAGAAACAATCGTTTAACTAAAACTTCAACGAACAACAGTGACGCGTATAGCAATAATATCCGTAAAACAATAAAATATAAAACGTCCCTTGGGTCGACACAACGCCTAGTATCTCCATAGCAACAAATTCTAACGCTACTCGTGATGGACGACATTTCCCATAATCCTAACCGACTCATCTAGTGATCCCTCATCGGTCAAACCCCTCCGCGTCATCACCACGGTCGGCCCTGTTCACACCTGAAATAATTAAGAAAGAGGGGGTGAGTACATAAAATACTCCGTAAGTAGCCCTTCCTAACTACACACAACAACATGATCGCAATCTCAACCAGACAAAAATAAAAACAACAGCAAGACAATAAATAGGCAACGAAGGATAATAACCATAGATTAACATCTCAATGCAAACAACCAATTTCCGGGACTTCCGGGACCTCAACCACACGATTCACCAACCTTGACCCACTTGAGCTAACCCCCGCTCTACATCCCATGTTGGGACTCCAAGTCTAACTCTTCGAGGCATAACGG
>NW_019104823.1:117973-132472 GCF_001995035.1 Momordica charantia | reverse complement strand
GGGTTTTTGGGATTGAGTTCTATGGGTCTTGTTCGTTAGCAAGGTTCTTAGATCCAACTCTCAAGGGTTTCTTAACAACTCCACAAGATAGCTTGATCAAGGCTACTTTAATGATTCTAGCATGCAAATCTAACACACAAGAAATGCAAAGGAAAAGCTCGTGGCTCAGTAAGCTTAAATTTAATTATCTCAAAACTCAAATCTCAAATCTGTTTTTCCAAGGGAACAAGCTAGGCTATTTATAGCCTCCAAAACAAGCCTTCAAGTAACCTAAAAGAATTGTAAAGGTTCTAACTCCCTACTACATCAATACCATAACCACCACTAACTCAAATGTAACTTAAAACACATAAATTAAATGTTTAAAACTGAAAATACAATTAAACATGCTTTAAATCCGAGAATGAAACTCCTCCACCATAAAACCAAGAAGTTGTAACCCTCCAAGAGTGAATGAACTTGATTTTGAACTACTTTGAAATCTTGTTCATTTAATGCATCTTGAGTTTAACTTAGACTTCCATTAATTCAACTTGAGTTTGTAGTAAATGAAGTTGGACTTGTTCTTGACTTCATTCAATGCTAGTTGAGGTTTCCATAAATGACACTAGATTGCATTTAATGCAACTCCACTTTGTTGTCATCTTGGACATAGGATTCTCCAACAACTTCCTTTAAATCTTGAGAACTAAGACACTTTGGTTCATATCACACACCCTTGTGGCAACTTCTGCGACTCTAGAGACTTTTTGGTTCATTTTGCTGCTGTAAAAACGCAAACAACATAGTTTCTTGGTGTTTGGTGATTACCCACTTGCATTTGAGGCCCGAATCACGCTACCCACACCTATTCAAACTAGATCTAAGTTACCCTCACCTAAATGGAGTCATTTTCGTCATAACAGAACTTTTACATCTCCCTAGAATTGTGTTTGATAGCTGAAAGTTGGTATTAACATGCTGCTTTCTTTATTTTATCGTATAGGTGTTCAACCAACGCAAAGACTAGTAGCGTAAGAGGGTGTAAGTAAAGCTAGGGGAGGGTGTGTGCGTTTCGTGGGCTGTTGAAAATATCATTTGCTATTTAGTTTATTTAACATGTATTTCTCATGTAATTGTGATTCTTGGATGTGATTAGTTATGGGTGATTGAATGCACGTTCTGATGTTGTTAGTTGTGATAGTGTGCTGCTGCTGAAACATGTTGGAGAAATTTCTTTAGTGTTAGTTTTAACAATAAATGTGTGTTCTAGTTACTTCATTTTTTGTGTCTTGACGTAAAACATGCTGGAATTATTGTTGAAGTTTGATTGGGCAAAGTGTGCTGTTTGTTTTCTATTTTTTATTTTGCAAGAATCATTATGCGTGTGTACTTTCTGTTGTGAACATGCTGGTGGCCGTCAGATTACGTGGTTATCTCATATGTGTGCATTAAAATCATGTTGGATATTTGGTTGTGCTAATACGTTGTGACTAGAGTGGTTAAGGGGCTTGTATTAGAATCCTATTTGGACGCTAAAAAAATGAAATGTGGGGTCGGATGTTATGAAAGGAGATTGAGTGACTGTCAGGGCCCCGAGTACAATGGTCGGGGGTTGATACGATACTACTGGGTGTCGAGGCTCAGGGTACAACATCGGGGGTCGATACATGTTAGGGTTGACTTTTTACTTTAGAAATATGTGCCAGTAGGCATGTTTCACCACGATTTTGACGCCATTCCCATCATTATTTGCTAAAAAATATTACATATTCTAAAAATAGAACATGCATAGAACATTTATGCATAAAAATTTAAACTATGGTACTTTAGGACAAATCTGAGAAAAATGCAGTGAAAGTTGGAAGAAAATAAGAGTTCTCTATTTTTGTAGAATTGCGTCTGGCGCAATTTTGAAGAGCCATTTTACAAAACGCACGTTTTGATTAATAAAGGGCAAGGACGACATTTTCCACATGGTCAAACCAACTAAAAATCTTGAGTCCAAGTCCAAAAGGGTTTGTTAGGTGAATTTCAACCCATTTCCATGTAAAATGGGTGAAGTTTCGAATCCGATCCTTTCAGTAGATAACCGAGATGTAGTCATGCGGAATTATGTTACTCATGCGTTCCACAACTTAAATTTAAGGGATAAATAATCCTTTAGTGCAAGCTGCACAACTAGAGCTTAAACCAGTCATGTTCCAGATGTTGCAGACCATGGGCACGTTCGGAAGATCGACTAACGAAGATCCTTACTCCCATCTCAAATTCTTTATTGAAATAGCTAATACATTTCAACTTCCTAGTGTCTCTAAGGATGCACTAAGATTAAAAATGTTTCATTTCTTTCTCAGGGACGATGCAAGGACTTGGCTAAATACGCTAGAACCAAATTATATCAACATGTGAGCAGAACTGACGAAGAAAGTTTTTGCAAAGTACCACACTTTGACCAGGAACGCAGAACTTCGAGAAGACATTGTGTCTTTCTGACAAAAGCAGAATGAAGCAGTTCAAGAAAATTGGGAGCGTTTTAAAGAGTTACTCAAATGACGCTTGAGCCATGGATTGCCTGCATTTGTCCAGATTGAACAGTTATGTAGAGGATTGGACCAATCATCGAGGATGATGTTGAACACCGTAGCCAATGGCTCATTGTTAGAAAAGTCGGTAAATGAGGTCATTCACATTTTGAACAAGATGACATACATTAATGACCAAGGAGAAGTAGAAAGGTAATTGGCAAAGAAGCAAGTATTAGTCGAAATCTTTGAGTTAGACACAGTATCCTCAATGTAAGCCCAAATGGCGGCTATGAATAAGATGTTAAAGCAAATGACAATGCAGAAAGAGACCAAAACTGTCACTTCGGCGATTCTAGAACCCTATCCTGTATTACAAATTTTAGACATATCGTGTGTTTATTGTGGTGATAACCACTTGTATGAGAACTGTCCAGCTAATCCAGCGTCTGTTTTCTATGTAGGTCAAGGTGTCAATCGGAATTTCAATCCATATTTAAACACGTACAACCCTGCTTGGAGGTACCATCCAAACTTGTCTTGGAGTAACGAAGGAGTAGCTAATAGTAGTGCACAAGAACCTGCTCAATAGTACAAGCAAAACTACACTCCTCCTGGTTTTCCTACACAACCTTCGTTGCCACCACAACAGTATAATCGACAAAGAGCTCAAAATGACAATAAGCAAAGTGGTAACAATGGAAGTTTGGATGCCATGATGAAAGAAGTCATGACAAAAACTAATGTTGCAATAAGAAACTTGGACATGCAAATGGGGCAGATAGTGAATGACAAAAAATCTAGACCACAAGGTACACTGCGAGGACACACAGAGAATCCAAAGCGAGATAATGAAGGTAAGGAGCATTGTAAGGTAGCCATCACAAGAAACGGATTGAGTTATGATGGACCCTCACTTCTAGATGAAGGAACTGATGCAGCTACACCTGTCCCTGCATCCACGTCTACTACACAACTAGAAAAGAAAGCAGAACCTGTAAGTTAATAAGAGAAAGGTAAGAAGGCGGACAAAAGTAAGCAAGTAGTGCCTTGTACTACTCCACAGGTAGGTAATGTTAAGATTCCTCCACCTTTCCCGCAAAGATTAGTTAAGAAGAATTAGGATAGTCATTTTAAGTACTTCTTTGAGATTCTAAAATAGTTGCATATAAATATACTTCTCATAGATACCTTAGAACAAATGCCTAACTACACCAAGTTTTTGAAATATATTATTCATAGGCTAAGAAGTTAGGAGAACATGAGACAGTAGCCCTAACATAGTGTAGAAGTGATGCTCTAAGGAGTCCATTGCCTGTTAAATGTAACGACCCAGGTAGTTTTACTATCCTTTGCTCGATAGGTGGTAAGAATTTAGAGACAACATTGTGTGATTTATGAGCAAGAATTAATCTTATGCCTCTTTCGATCTTTAAAAAGTTAAATAGAAGAGAAGCTTGTGCCACTACCGTCACTTTGCAACTAGCTGATAGGTCCATAAAGAAACCGAAAGAGAAAATAAAAGATGTGCTTGTTAAATTAGATAAGTTTATTTTTTCCTGCCGATTTTATAATTTATTATTGTGAAGTAGATCTTGAGGTGCCAATCATTATTGGGAAGTTGTTTTAGCAACTAGAGACACAATATTCAACGTTTGGAAAGGAGAGATCACTATGAAGGTGAATGATGAACATGTCACCTTCAACGTCCTTGATGCGATGCGTCTCTCGGATGAAGTCAATAATTGCCCTGCAATATGGGCAATCATGGAGGAACTCCAGGAGATGATTTTGGAAGACTTAGAAGCAGATTTGGAGGCCGCAGAAAAAGAAGCCAAAATTACGCCTTGCAAAATTTTGCCCAATTTGAGCATGTTGAGTTGTTGCAGCTGACAATAGCTGAATTGAAGGCCTTGCAACCTTCCATCATTGAACCTTCCGAACTGGAGAAGAAACCCCTACCTTCTCATTTAAAATAGGCTTACTTGGGATTAAACGATACTTTGTCGGTTATAATTTCTTCGTATTTGACTAATCAACACGAATCTTTGATTTTGCAGGTTTTATCTAAGTATAAGAGGGCTATAAGATGGACCACAGTGGACTTAAGAGGAATTAGCCGTACTTTTTGCATGCACAAAATCATCTTAGAAGAAGTAGCAACTAATTATATTGACAGCCAAAGAAGACTTAAACCCAAAACAAAAGAGATGGTCAAGAAGGAAATCATAAAATAGTTAGACGCCGGTGATATACCCCATTTCAGATAGCCAATGGGTTAGCTCGATTTAATGCGTTTCCGAGGAGGGTGGTATGACGTGATTACTAATGATGACAACGAGTTGATCCCGACAAGGACGGTGACTGGTTTGAGAGTGTGTATTGACTACTGTCGCCTAAACAAGGTAATTCGAAAATAGTTCCACTTCCCTTTATTACCAAATGCTTGATCGTCTTATAGGGAAGGAGTGCTATTACTGGCTAAACGGGTATTGTGATTATAACCAGATTACAATAACCCGGAAGACCAAGAAAAGACCACTTTCACGTGTCCCTATGGACATTTGCTTCCGGAGGATGCTGTTCGGTCTTTCTAATACTCCCACCATTTTCTAGAGATGCATGGCCGCTATTTTTTCTGACATGATAGAAAGCAGGGTAGAGATATTCATGGATGGTTTTTCTATGTTTGGTGAGTCGTTTGATGTATGTTTAGAGAATATAGAGAATGTCTTAAAAGTTGTGAAAAGACTAGTCTTGTTCTTAATTGGGAGAAGTGCCATTTTATGATTGTTGTCTACAGATTATGCTACCAATTCTTATACGTGCAAGTGTATACAATTGTCACAGCAAGTAATAAAAAGTTCCAATCCACAGAGACTAAATGCCCAAACACCCAATAATCACTTAAGAAATCAATGCAAAATGCGAAGGAGTTTCCTTCCGAATAATAACTAAAATGTATCGGAACAAAAGTTATTTTAAATATTTTTCTTAAACCAATCACAAGTAAATTTTCTGATAGAGTTAACAAACATCCACAATCACTAAGTAAATTCTTATGAAAATAAGGTCACAAGAGGGAGAGGATGTCGACTCTTTCTAGGTCACCTTAACTATGCTGCAACATTGATGGAGTAAATGTAGTGGACAAACAGACAAGATGTTATTTCAAACACCCCAGATTTCCTACCATTAACATTCATAGACAAACAATAACAACATATATACACAAATTCATGACCAAGCTAGGTAATGCTTATCCTTAAGTGGACATGCTAACTCAAGTAGACTCTAGCTCGAGATGAAGGTTTTCGCTCCTTAATACATTTTTCCAAAATTTATCAAAGAGGTATCTTAACATGGTGATCAGGCACACAAAAAATAGAGTGATAAAACAACTTCAACTCAAAGCATACTTTCGTTAACATCTCCCCCTTACACAAGCTGATTAGCTAGACAATGCCATAAGGAGATTCACAAATGTAGGAATAAAAACAATACAAATATACTAAAAATGAAGAGAATGAGCTGAAGACTAGCTCCGAAATAGGAGTTCTCGGCCTCTTCTCAGCTACTGGTGTTAGTTTTGTTCTCCTATTGACTTTCTCTAGCGGTTTTAGAGAGGTTTTCTTGGAATGAGGGTGGATTCCTTCAAGAATGAACAAAAGAATTCTCTTGGAGTTTGTGGAGGCTGCTCCTATTGTTTGCATTTATATCCCCTTCCGATTTTAGGGCAACAAAACAAGCCCTGTGGGATCCAGTTTTCACTATCAGGTAAAACCTCCAATTACTGTGGTGAATGCCGTTGAGAATCCCTTTCACTGCGACCTTGCTGCTTTTTGTCTTTTTCTGGAACCGATGTTGTAGCCTCATCAAAGCTGCAGCAAAATGCTCAAAGTCAGACAATTTAATTGAGCGCTAACATAAAACTCTTAGCCATGTGAGATCATTCATTAATCTTCTAATTTAAGCACACTCACTGGATATTTGGGACTATATAAGACTAACTTTAGCTATTTAATGCAACTTATATGCACAAATAACTGTCGTTAGGAGAGTTATCACACCCCCAAACTTAACATATTGCTTGTCCCGAAGCAATACCAATTATTCTCTCCTAAAAGCTAGGAGTTGCTAGCCCCACGTCCAAACTATTCTCACCTTTGCCTCAAATGAATTACTGTGGTAAATGTTTCTCAATTAATTGATCATGCATTAGCTCACAAAGGAACAACCAATGGCTCACCTTCTCCCTTTGACAACTTTCAAAAATTCCCCTCAACCCCCTATCAAAGACACTGACCTCCTCCCTACACTACTGACTAACTAAATTCCTCTCACACAGTTATGGGCTACTAGCCATTCCGAACCCTACAGCTATTTTGAATTTTTTTTTCCAAAGAGCTTAATTACATGGCCAAAATTTTTTGATAGCTTTACAAGATAGTTCATAATACATGGACTACACTACATATACTATTCTTACAAATCAGAAACCTTCACCCCCAAACTTAAAAAGAAGCATTATCCTCAATGCTTCTTCAGTACAAGCTTCCCCCAAACTTAGCTTGACCCTAGGAAAGATGAAATTGGCGAATTGAAGAATTTCCTAGCATAAGTGGTTCGATAAGGGGAACTGGGTGCTTAATTACTCAGGACAATGGTTAGCTAGCATTGTGTTGGACAGGAAAAAAAATCATCCTTGAAAATCAGTTGCGGTTAAGATTCTAGAGTGGGCACGGGATACTGAGCAATGCAAGGCCACCAAATACTACGAAAAGCTACCTTAGAGACAAGGCAACGCTAGAATGAACTTTTATAAGCAAGAGCAAGAGCAATCATCCTATTAATTTCCACAGACCAGTCATTTGGACACGAAATTAAAACAATCAGAAACACAAGAACTAAACAACTTCAGCTTCCTACCATTTTCATTCATTTTTAAGCTTCAACAGGCTGAAAACCAACTATAGAAAATTAAAATTGCATAACGGTAAAAACATCCTACAACTAACTTCTGAAGCTATACTAACGAAAGATGCATAAAACAGAAAGGCACGACTGAAATTAAAAGACAGAAAATTA
This sequence comes from Momordica charantia, assembly GCF_001995035.1. The sequence continues at coordinate 124,880 of NW_019104823.1, read as the reverse complement.
AAAATAAACAGCAACATAAAATTTTTGTCAGGCAAGGGAACTCCCTTACCCTAGTAGTCTTCTTCATCCTCCCTGGAGTTGCCCGCGGGCTGAGATGCTCCAGCATCCTCTTCCTCCTCAACAACAAACTTGTCCACTAGAAAAATTGGGAAAGGTGGAAATGGGCAAGAGAAATTTTGCATGAGGGCTTTGCGAATCACAACGTCTCTCTCTTTGTCATAGCTCAAGTAGGCCTGCTGCCATCGCTCAATAGCTGCTACTACTCCTGCGATGGAGCTGAGCTGCTGCAACAAGCTTTCCTGTGATCAACGGCCTTCAACCTTTCAATTGCCACCACATTAATCAAGCCCTTGTCCTTCAGCGTTTGGCTTGTGTCTTCCATCTTTACTCCCAAAAGGATACAAAGCTCTATGATTAGATTGGGGAAATATAGGTTGCCTTGTTTCCTTTTCTCAACTCCTGCAATCTCTCTATCAATGAGCTACCCCACATTGATACTAAGCCTTTCCATAATGCAGAGCAGGAAGAGCACACTTTCCTTTGTGATGAAGGTGTCATGCGTTGTGGGCATGAGTTTGCTCTTCACCAGATGATACCAGACATTGGCTTCGGGCTTAAGGTAGGCTGGAAGAAAAGTGTGCGCTCCTATGGCTGATAATTGCCATCTTGAGCCTTCTACGCCAATGCATTTGATGGCCCTATTTAGTTGATCCTCAGATGGAGCAACCAGCATCTCATTAAAGGTAGCATGAGAGTAGTTGGGGTGATTTTATACCTCGTTTATTGCTTCTACGTTCCAGCAGACTTTCTTACACCTTACCATCACATTGGAAGGGTCACTCGAGTTGAGATTTCTGTAAAATTCTTGGACCATTTGGGGGACCGCAGGTTTGGGTTGGGTGCAAAAGGTTTGCCACTCATGCTTCTTGATGGTGGTGGAGACAAACTAGGCATGTATGAATCAGACAGAAATCCCTTTCTCCTATCAGATTGCGTTCCTTAGGGCTTTCAAACCGTTATGATGCTGTAGTATCAACAAATCGAATAAATTATGAGGGCCCTGCATCAACCTTTTCTTTTCCCTTTTTCTTGGCCTGCATGTCGACCTTTTACTTTGGCCTCTTCCCTTTTTGAGGCTCAACAACTAGGGAGGGCTTTCTCTTTCTCTACGATTTTCTTGTGGGCACTGGAGTTGCTTCTTCCTCTTTTTCCCTTTCTTTTGCGCCTTGCTCTTCTTTAACCAGAGCTTCTCCTTCTCCATATGTTTCCTTGGTTGCCCCGCCATCCCACAAATTATCCTCACCACTGCCAGCTTGCTCATGGCGACTATCTACTTGGGAGAGCTCTTTCATAAAATCAGCCACCCGACGTCTGGCTTCAATTGAAAGCTCTGGTTCTCCTTCTGCCTCTGTCTTTCCAGGCGGTACTTCTTCGTGCTCAGAATTCTGACCGGCTGCAGTGGCCTCACTGTCTTGGACCAGTTGCTCTGTCTATTCTGCTTGAACTGGCGGCTGCTTCTTTCCTTTCGCAGCTTTCCTTCCTTTTTTGGAATCACTCTCTCCATTCCCTCAACAAGTTTTTAAGGATAAACAAGTCACACATAAGGGGGTGTTGAACATTCATCTCGAGAATGAAGAAAATTGATTATAAAAGGGAGACAATGGTATAAGTTCAAATGATGAGGTTGTAGTAGGCTCAAACCAATCACTTAGAACTATGGGATCACTCTATCATTTGCCCCACAATTCTTTTCACGACAACTCACTTATAGATATGGACCACTCTCTCCTTTCCCTTAAAATTTTTCTCAAGACATACAAAATGGGGAATTCACCATACATCTCATGGATGAAGAAAATTAAGAAACAAAAGAGGACGAGACATATGCAAAATAAGGATTTTATGTTGAAACTGAAGTCTCAATTACCAAAAGCAATTGTAGAAAAGTATCAAACCTACCCTTTGAGCTGAACCATGAAGCATATTGGGATTTAAGGAGGAGAAACTATGACATGGTTGTAGTTGAAGGAAGATTGAATGAGTTAGATGAAATGAGTTGAAAGTCTGAAGTCGCCAAAAGTTCCTCAAAGTTAAATCTATAGGAGGGAAGTTTTAGTTTACTCCTTATTTAAATTATAGTCTTTTATTTTTTTTGAACAATTTAATAAGTTTATTTTTATAATGCACAATGAATTTTTCAAGAAAACCATAAAGAAAGGCACAAGTGTGAGGACAATCGTCTGACATCTTAGATTCTCGGGCTGAATGTTCAACTAAGGGATAAATCAATGGGATCCACCCATAGAGTTTAAGACCACATAGAACCAAGCATTTTGTTATGGTTGAATCGGAAGAAATCATTTGAGTAAGCGGTCTTAAGAGTACATGAGACTGTCAGGAGAATACGAAGACCAAATATCATCATTGCAGCCAGACTTTCAGCCTACATGTTAATAATGAACCTGCACCATAAGGGAGTGCGTTCTTATCCCTATTTATATTTTTCTCTTGTTTAAATGTACTTCGTAATTGGTTTGTTAGGTAGTTTGTGAGGTTTTAGTTTCCTTCTTATGGAAAGTCAGTTTATGTTAGTTGGGTTGGTTTTCTTTTATCTTACATTTAAAAAATATTTATTTTCAATTGTAGATCTGTTATTTTTGCTGAGATTAAGGTTTTGACAAGTTGTTCGGGCGAAATTTTGAAAAATTCCAACTTTTTTTAGAGGCACCTGGTGCCTCGGCCCGATAAAAAAATTCGAAAAATCATGATTTTATTTTTCGGAGTTAGTTTTGACTTGAAATAAATGAGAGTATGATAATTTTTCGTTTCTAATCAAATTTAGGAGGTTTAAAAAATAATAGAGAGTATGTGTTATGGGCTTTGTTAAAAGTTAAGAGATGTGGGCTTTTAATTGTTTTAATGTTGTTGTTTTTTTTCCAAGTGGGTTTTTGTTTAATTAATTTAAAATCTTAAACCTTAATTTTTTTTTTTAAAAAAGGACACATCATCCCCTTCATATTATATTTCACGCAAAAACAGCCCTGTTGGTTCTTCCGCTTTGCGTTTTTACGGCTGTGAAAGTGAAAAAATTCTCCATCATTCTCATTTGAATTTTTCTCACCATCCATTGCTTCATCTTCTCAAAGCATTACCTTCCCCTCGTCGTCTACCGTAATACCCATAAATTCTCATCTCCAAGCTCCCAAAATTTGAATTTTCAAACTCCCGATACATAGATTTTTCTCCCAACAGCAGTGATTGGGAGTTTTAGGCTATTTATCGCTAACCCGACGTTTCCACAAGCCTCGAAATACAACCAATATGACGGATCATTGGTTCGGGCTCTAAACCCATCAACTTTGGGAGCATTTCAGTAGCATTTTGACCCTCTTCCGGCTACTTTTGAGGAGCAATTCCGGAATAATTTTTCTAGTATGTATCCTTTGTTTCCTCCCATTTTGCATGCATACAGTCCCCATTCTTCCAATTACCCAACTCTCCCTATAGGTCTTCAACCTATTTATCATAAAAATTAACTTTTCGTCCTCCAAAACCATGCTATCAAGCCGCAACTTTCATTTGGATTGGGCAAAACTTTGTTTAATTACGCTCAAGTTCCCCCCGCTATAGTTAGTACCCCTTCCCATTCATCTCAATTTATGTTTTTAGGAGGGATGTCGATGACTGAGTATCAACCGAGTCATATGTTTTCACAAGATCTGAGTTTTTGGAATGTCATTAAGACCTCTTGAGCCTCATTTGATGCATGCTACTACATCTAACACCTGACTACCTTTACCCATCCAAAAGTTCATCCCTATGGCTCCCCCTTATAGTGCTCCAAGTAACCCACATCTTCCTTTAGAACCTTTAGTTCAAAAGAAAGATCACGTGGATGCTGAAAATAAAGGAAAGAAGATCCAACCGAAGAAAACAAGGTGAAGTTCAGGGGTGCGAATCATGGAAATTTATAAGAGTTTGGATGTAGAAGAGGCAAGGAGCCTGGCGCCTCCCTCCGTGGTAGTGGTCGAAAATTCGAGAAAACAGGCCGGTTCGTTAGATTTATCTAGTACAACAGCAAAGAGAAGTAGGGAGGATAATTTTCGGAGGTATACATTTAAGGAATGAGAAGTAGTGTTTGAAGATGTCGGGATGTTGGCTTTGCTATATGCAACCTCCTGTGCAACCACCGCTTTGAGGGAAGTTTCATTATTTTTATGTTGGTTATATTATTAGTTTTGGAATTTAGTTGCATGTTAGGTTTTGCCATGAGGATATTGTGAATCTTTTTTGGTATTCTTCAATGTTTTATGAAGTTCTTGCCCTCTTTCATTTTGATTTTTGCATTGCCTCTGCAAAAATCTTTCACAGTGAGGACGCTGCCTCTCTTATGTTTGGGGGACAGTTTTTTCCTTGTAGAAAGAAAATGCTAATTTCAATTCTCGAAAGAACATGCTATTATTTTTGTGAAAAAGAGTCACTAGAAAGAAAATGCATATAGATAGAGTATTTGCAAAAAAAAATAAGAAGAAAATGAAAAAAAAGAGTTTGCAAATAAAAGAGTCTTCGTTTGTGAGAAAAAAAAAATTGTGGGGAAAAGATTTAAATTATGGGAGAAAAAGAAGAGAGGGAAGAAAGAAGAGTGGCAACAAAATGTCTTTATTTTTATGATTGTAGACACTTGTTGTAGCTTAGGTCGAGTGGCGTAAGCAGCTTCGAGAGGGTAGCAATTCGGTCTAGTGTAGCATCATGCAACCCACCATAGATGTGTTATGACATGTTGTTACCTAAAAGGCTTCTACAAAGCTGTGGAGGAAATCCCCATAGGGGCTAGTAGCCATTCCTTCAGTGATGAAAAATTAAGTGAAAAAAGGAAGCGTGCAAATTTGTATAGCATTGTCAACAAGTTTTCATGTTTTGAAAAAGGAAAATATTTGAAGAAACTTTTGAACTTCGTTGGCTTATAGTAATTTGGCTTGTTAAGATAGGAAGACGATAAGGTTTTGATGATCTTTCCTTAAACACCATATGAAAAGCAAGTATAGTCTATCCTTATGTTCGACGTTCCTTGTGTTTGTTACATGTGATTTAAGATATAAAATTGTTAAGTTTGGTTCGAGACAAGCAAAAAGCCAAGTTTTGGGGTGTAGTTTCCCTTGTTTACAAGGGTTAAAAAAAAAACTAGTTATGTGCTGTTTTCTACCGTTTTACACTCAGAAAATCGTGATTTAAGCTTGGTTTAGTGTCCAACACCTTTCATTTTGAGTTATCTTAGGTTATACATGCATATAGGACATTTTTACATACTTTAGAGTTGATTTCTAACGGAAATTACAAATTTGTGCAGAAAAAACCAGAGCTAGGCGCCTGACGGCTTCCCCAATTCCTAGATTGCCCTTAATGTAAAATGCAAGTTTTTGTGTGTTCTTTAAGCTACCCCAAGCCCTTCCACGTGTCCTCCATTCATTGAAGATTGCCAATTCAACAACAATAAACTAAAATGTGTCGTAAATGGATGGCTCTCCACGGAACTCTACACCTCCTAACCGCCTTGAAGTTCCTATAAATACAGCAGCTCCCGTCACTTTATTCTTCATCCTCAAGTAATCATTTCAGCTTCAAACACTTTATTCTCAGCCTACTTCGTTGTTTCCCTTTAGTTTTTAGTTGTTATTATTTTAAACTTTGCTTATTTCAAGTTCGTCTTTTATTTTCCATCTTGTTAGGCTTCAATTGTAAGCTTTGATCTTGTTCAATTAAAATTCCAACGAGTTCATTCATCATCATCCGTCTCCCTATCACTCTCATTACGAACTTGAAATCACACAATCTTGTGGAATTGACTGACATTGCTCCCCAATCTTGAAAGAGAATAGGTTAGGGTCATTCGGGTTACAACTCCACCATGTTCAGCTTGCTTTAATTCTATTAATATTTTAATCATGTCGTCTACTTCCATCAACATTAAATTATGTTTTTCATTTATTGTCACGAGCTAAATTTATTTTTCCCAAGTCCGGATATGGATAGTTAGCTAAAATTTATTAAAATCCAACAAGGCAAAATGTGTTTTTCACTTCTTTTATCACTTAAGGTTGTTTTTTGCATAAGTTAAAACTTTATTTGACCAATTAATGTTTTAACCAAGCATCAATACTGAAAGGTTTGATACATTTTCACAACTTTACTGATTTAACTTTAGAGAAAAATACTTTAAACATAAAGATGTCGCTCGGGAAGCCTAGACGTAGGACCTCGACCTAATGTTACAGTTGGTTTTTATTAAATTAAGTTCAATTTGCTAATAGACATATTAGGAATGGTCTTATACCTTCAAAATCACTTATACATAAGAATATGGCGAAGTAAAATCGAAGAAAATTTATGTGAGACGCCTGGCGCTTAGTTGGAAAAAGTTGTTGTCTTTTTAGCTAATTTGAAGTAACTGGGCTTGGTTTATGACACTGAGTCTTAAAATACCAAAACCAACATTATCCGTGAAATTTGTTACCCCGAAATAAATTGCAAAGTCACAGATAAACATCATTTTCATGAAAAAGACATCATTTGTCCCTAAGGATCGATACTCGGAATACTCATTTCGTTTTATAACCTGTGACGGGTGTACGCTTGCGCTCTATCATTTATTTTCGTTCCAAAATCCCAAATATTGTCCTAACTCACTTATGCTTTGTCGATGATTTGATGATTTTCTCGAGCGGAGATGTTGCGTCTTTATCTTTTATTGAAGGTTCCTTGGCCTCTTTTGAGAAGATGGCGGGTCTTGTTGCTAATACTCGGAAGATTTCATTCTTTAGGGCAGGTCTATCAAGTGAGGAGGTTCAAGATTTGGCTGCCTTTTTAGGGGTTTTCTGTGGCCTCGTCACTTTACCCCCTGGAATTGTCC
>NW_019104823.1:99727-117333 GCF_001995035.1 Momordica charantia | reverse complement strand
CGAAAATAAACTTAACTATAATCTACTCAAAATTAGAACCCAGATTAGAAATCAAAGAATTTATTTAATAGCTGAGGGAAAATCTTAATGCACAATTTAAACCTTGAAATAAAAATAACTCAAAAACTCGGGGCGTTACAAACTACCTACCTAAAACAAAACTTTCGTCCTGCAAAGTTGACTGGTTCCACTACTCTAAACGCCGAGGCGTTATATCAAGACTACCTTCTTAATATGATCAGGGGTAGTCTTTTATTTTGTTTTAAATAGGTTTAAAATCAAATAATAATAGATTAAATGTAAACTATTGTCTATAAGGGAACTTTGCTAATCAAGTTCTGTCTAAGTTGAGGTACTTAAGCTGACCGAAATGGAACACTTCTATCTGGGAACCGACCTAGCGTTAAATTAGTCAATATTTTATATGCATGCAATAATGTCCTTAATTTATTAAAACGTTTAATAAACTAGAACATTAATGTACAACCACCAATATAAATAGTTATATTGGGTCGACTAAAAATTCACTTAGCCGAGATTTACCTAAGTAAGGTACCATAGTTTTAGAATACTAAGTGGGATCAAAAGAGAATATGTAATATACAACGTATATTTTTTATATACAAGGTATATATAACAAAATTTTTTGCTCACGTTTCTCCCTAATGTTCACACTATGAGTTCCATGCTTGGCCTTGTGTCGCCCTGGGCGCGACCTCCCTATGGAAGATGTTTGCATGGTTTAATATCGAGGTGAATGAAGATATTATTCACAGTAAATGGGAGAAGGACGTCTGACAACACATATTACGGTCTCTGTCATTAGTTTGCACCGTGAGATGTCATACATGACCTGCGTGTCGTCCTGGTGTGGTCATCCTTACGGAGGGTCCATTGTATGGAATCAATACCACGACTAACTCCATAAATGGATAAGGGTTTCTTAGGTTTTGCTCCAATATTTTCCTTCCCTACGGCAAGATTATTTGAGCGGACCTTTGAGGTCTGAAAATRGTGGGTCACACTTACGGGGAATTGTTAAGCTAGTTAGCAATTYMCTGACAAAATAAACGATGACTAAAGTTTATAGGAATAACAGTTATTATGGTGTAAAATTTAGTTGAGAACGTCTTAATTAAATGAAGAGTAGTTGTTTGCCCTATGGTGGTTGTTRCTCTAAATAACTAAAGCGTCGTTGTAAAACTTTTTTTTTAGGGTGCTTGATTACTTTAGCTAAAATTTGATTGAAGTTAGAGGAWAATGCATGAAACTAATATAGGTTTGTTTCTTATTAAGCATGTCGACTTCTATAATTGCACTCTTAGCCGCTGAAAAAACTTAAGGACGAGAACTATATACAACGAAAATCGAGCCTAAACACTATACTCATGATAGATTATCTTAGGTTCATCTTGCAAGAGGAGTGTTCTCCAGCTCCTACGCCTAACGCCCCTGTGGCGGTGCACAACGCCTATGTCACGTGGATCAAGACCCACGAAAAGGCCAGGTCTACATCTTGGCGAGCATGTCTGATATGCTTGCTAAGAAGCACGAGAACACGGTCATCGCCAAGGAAATCATGGACTAGATGCAGAGCATGTTTGGACAACTGTCCTCACAGGCTCAACATGAAGCCCATAATTTCATCTACAAACCCCTACATAATGGAGGGCTCATAAGTTTGAGAACACGTTCTCAACCTGATGGTCCACTTCAATGTCGCAGAATCGAACAAAGCTGTCATAGACGAGCAGACTCAAGTCAGCTTCATTATGGAATCTCTTCCAAAGAGTTTCCTGCAATTCCGTAGCAATACAGTTATGAATAAGTTGGAGTATACTTTTACTACGTTGTTAAACGAGCTGCAGACCTACGAGTCACTTATGAAAAATAAGGGACRGGAGGGGACGCAAACGTTGCCAACTAAAAAATGTTCCACCGAGGTTCGACCTCTAGAACCAAGTATGTGTTCTCTTCTTCTGGAAGTACGACGTTAAAAAATAATAAGGTTGTTGGTAAGGGGCCTAAACCTGACACTRCTTCTACCGCTGGCAAGAAAGGCAATGTCAAGGTTACAGACAAAGGAAAATATTTACATTGCAACGTGGACGAGCATTGGAAGCGCAATTGCCCGAAATACCATGCCGAGAAGAAGAAAGCCAACAAAGGTAAATATGATTTACTTGTTTTGGAAACTTGTTTAGTAGAAAATGGTTACTCTGCCTTGATACTTGATTTAGGATCCACTAACCATGTTTGTTCTTCATTTCAGGGAATTAGTTATTGGACGTAGCTTGAAGTCGGAGAGATGACTCGTAAGCTCGGAACAGGAGAAGTCGTCTGAACTGTAGCAGTAATATAGCTTAAGTTGTTTTTATTGGGTGTGTTCCCTAAACTCGTACTTTTTATTTATGTAAAAATAAATTTATATTCAATAAAGTTATATTCAAACAATTTATTATTTAATTCATAGCATTGCATTGTCCAAACCAAATAAAGTAAACATCCAGTGTTATTATCATGTAACCGAGACGGTATATATACTGGATATATATTTGATATACCCTAAATATACAAGTGGATAATGTCCCGGGAATGACCTAAAAGGTCTATAGTACATGGATAAGGATAGGTACCTTATCCTAGTAACACTATGGATACGGCTCACTTTTTAAATGTTACAGACGACCCGATCTAGGTCGTTCGTGTGGAGACATGCAAGTGGGGATATCCTAAACCATTAGTTTGTATAAGACTGGACCACGAAATAGTCAATCTTAAGATGTAACGTCGTTGACTAACATATTGCTATTTCATAAGATGACTAAGCAACTCATTCTCAATCCTGAGTGAGTCATGGACTCCTGCCCGTGGCGACTCGTTCTTTGATCTGTATGAGTGAGAGTGACCCGAGTCGTCGACTACACATTCCTACAATTTTGGGCACGAGACCGAGTAGGGTGCTAAGAACATAACTACACAAGATGGAATTCACTGCTCCCTGCTTTAGGGGAGTGGATGAGTGTTCCGTTTAGTGATGACTCCGGGACTTGAACAAGTGGTATCACCCTCTCATTGGCCCGAGAGGGACTTTCTGTTATTGGTCAGACAATAATCGGGTTATTCATTTGAGGATTAGCGGTGCTTAAGGTACAAGATTTAACACGGGGTGAAATGGGAATTTGACCCATATGTGGTTACGAACACTTGTGAATGATTGACTTGCCGTTAATGGTTCATATCCATGGACATATAAATATTCTATAGTGAGAAAAGTACAACTGTGGGTTTTTAGTGGACTAACCCGTAGTTAACGTATGTTGATTAAGGTGGTTAATGAGTTCAACCAATTAATCTCGCAATGTTGGAGCTTCTGATCTATAGGTCCATTAGGCCCCCTTGCTAGCTCGTAAAAGGTAATTAAGAACATTAAATATTTGAAGAAATTTGAATTGTTTGAATTTAATTAAAGTGAATTGAGTTAATTGTGTATGACACACTTTAACATAATGTATGATGATACATTATAAAACTATATATTATAAGAGTTTAATGTGAATTAAATTCATATTAAATACTATAGGTTAAAGTTTAATGTGAATTAGATTCATATTAAATACTATAGGTTAAAATTTAATGTGAATTAGATTCATATGAAATACTATAGGTCATGGAAATTTATATTTGAATATGATTCAAATATTTATTTGTTTAATTAAATAATATTTATTGGTTTAATTAATCAAATAATAATTAATTAAATAATTATTAATCACATAATATTTACTTAATTATTAATCAAATTAAAATGGTTTTAATTTAATTATAAATTAAATAGATATATTTTGGTTAAGTATGATTTTTACCATAAATTTCACTCTTTCCCAGTAGTTTGCTTTAAAATGCAAGGGATTTCTCCTTCTTGGGTTAGTTGTTGAATTTATGTGTAGAACATATATCTGTCACAATCTCAAGTTCAATTCTCTTTTCGYCTTCTTTCTAAGAAGAATCCCACATTCCGTTCTTCATCCTAGAGTCATAGCAAGGAAATTTAGTTGTCGTGTTTGTGCCTAAACTAAATTTGCTAGTTCGTGCGTTCATGTTTGTGCCCCAACAAATTTTGTGCTCGAGGAAGAAGGGTTGTCAATGTTCTTCAAATGTAAGTCGTTTTCTTCCTCCCAAGAGGCCTAACCTTCTTTTTTAATAGAATTGTTCTACTCTTTAAATCACAAGCGATCAACCACTTCCACTTGGGATTCGATCCCATTAATTGGTATCAGAGAAAAATCGTGATTTAATTTCGTTTAGTACAAAACAGTACTGGTTTTTTGTGGGTTTGTATTATGCATTTGATGTATGTTTGTTTGCTGGTAGACGATTTCGGTTTTTGATATTTTGATTTACAATTCATGTTGATTTACAATTCAATGTAAAGGCCCGTTGTTTTCGAAAGTTTGATGTAAATCGAGTCTGTACAGTCCGGGTCGTTCGTGGAAAAGAGTTACTGCAAATGAGGGCTGGATTTTGATCAATTTTGAGCGTTTTCGCTGCTGGAATAGATGGCAGAGAGCAGACCTACGACGGTAGCACCATGGAGCTGTAGAAGAAAAGCAGCAAGCACCGTGGCGCTACAGCTACTGGTTTTATGATGTAGAAGTGTCGCGATGCTGCCTTATGGTGCCACGATGCTGTCCCCGGTGGCCCCGATGTGGCCGTTTGTGTGTTTGAGGCTCAGCAAGCATTTTTTTGTTTTTTTTTATTAATATAAATTAGTGTATATTAATTTTAATGTAACATTGGATGCCAAAAACCGATCTAATTAGCTATTTATATTAATGCATTATGAATGTATTTTTATTTTGAATTATATGTTGCATAAAGTATGCCATATAGTTTAAAATCCCACCATAAGTTAAGCATGATTATGTTGGGTTTTATGTCCTAAAACTCATAGTTTGAAAATGACAGATATACTTTTATCATTCAATAAAGTTGTTATTGAAGGTTTTAATCAATAAGTAGTTATTGATCCAATAAAATGTTCTTACTATATCTAAATTCAATAAAATAAAGGATCCTAGACTGTTACCTGAGACTCAAATTCTATGTAAGAGACATAAATATGGATCAAGTTTGAGTTAACAGTCTAAATGGTCTATAGTATAGGAATAAGGTTGGGCGCCTTATTCTGGGGACACTATGGATGTGGCCCACTTTGTAGCTAGTACAAACGATGTGATCCTAATTCGTTCATGTGAAGACATGCGAGTGGGGGTGTCCCGTGCAAAGAGTTTGCATAAGACCGGACCATGAGATAGTCACTTTTACTTTATAACACCGTTTACTGTATGAAACTGACTATCTCAACTTTGATGGCCTAGGTAACTCGATCTTAATCCTGAGCTAACTATGAACTTCTATTTACTCGGGATTATCCTTAGATCTGCATGGGTGAGAGCATCTCAACAGCGCTGGCTCAATAAGCCTCCCATTTCAAGGGTAAGACCCGGTAAATAGCTACATAGGGTGCAAGAAGGAATTCACTTCTACCCAATTTTGGGATAGTAGAGAAGTTGTTCTCTTAAGGGCTGAATCCAGGTCTTGAACAATTGGCGCCACCCTCATCAAAAGGTTTGAGAGGATTTTTTGATTTGATAGTTGGACTACAAATCATTGTTCATCAGAGGATTAGTGGGACTTAAGGAACAAGAGGTAATTACAGGGGTAAAGCGGTATTTTGACCCAGCTGTAATTACGAACAACCTGTGAAGGGTCGACTTACCGATCATGGTTATATCAAATGGACATAATATATCTACAGTGAGGAGAGTGCAGCTACGGGCTTTAGTGGAGTGACCGCGTAGTTAACGATTGTTGGTTAACTAGGTTAAAGAGTTTAACCGGTTAATCTCAGATCGTTGGAGCTCATGATCTGTAGGTCCATAAGGTCCCCTGGCTAGCTCATATAGGAATAAACTTGGAATAATTTGAAGGAATAATTCAAATCGTACGAATTAGGTTAATCATATGAGATATGATTAAGTAATTGATATATGATATCAATTTGAGAAATTTGGACAAAATATTTAAATAGGATTTAAATATTAAAATTATGAATGCGGATTCATAATCGGAGGCATGAATTTCATCAAACATCGGATTTTGGAAAAAGTCAAATAGTTGACTTTGACCAGAGAAAGTCAAAGGTTGAATAAAGTAGATTAAAATAATGTTTTTAACCAAGTTGGTGGAAAATTCCACTAACTTGTTGAGTGGAACATTTAAATAATCTCAAAAATCCACTTTCTGACACTTAGCCATGCATGCATAAGTGGAATGTGTGTTGTAAGTTTTTTGTGAACTTAAACATGCATTTTGACACTTAGCCATGCCATGCATGAGTGAAATGTGTGTTGTAAGCTTTTGGTGAACTTAGACATGCATTTTGACACTTAGCCATTCCATGCATGAGTGGAATGTGTGTTGTAAGCTTTTGGTGAACTTAGACATGCATTTTGACACTTAGTCATGTCATGCATGAGTGGAATATGTGTTGTAAGCTTTTGATGAACTTTGACATGCAAGAGTTGCATGTAATTTGCCTATTTAAGAAGGCTTTTGTTCAAACATCAAAAACTCTTGGAACCTTTGGCCATTTGATGTGCTTTCAAAAAACTTACATAACTCCTTTTAGCTCCACTTTTCTCTAATTTTTTCCTTCTCTAAAAAGAGTCCCACCACTCTATTCCAAGCCTTGAGANGGAAGAAGGGTTGTCAATGTTCTTCAAATGTAAGTCGTTTTCTTCCTCCCAAGAGGCCTAACCTTCTTTTTTAATAGAATTGTTCTACTCTTTAATTCACAAGAGATCAACGACTTCCACTTGGGATTCTATCTGATTAATTGGTATCAGAGAAAAATCGTGATTCAATTTCGTTTAGTACAAAACAGTACCGGTTTTTTGTGGGTTTGTATTATGCATTTGATGTATGTTTGTTTGCTGGTAGACGATTTCGGTTTTTGACATTTTGATTTACAATTCATGTTGATTTACAATTCAATGTAAAGGCCCGTTGTTTTCGAAAGTTTGCTGTAAATCGAGTCTGTACAGTCCGGGTCGTTCGTGGAAAAGAGTTACTGCGAATGAGGGTTGGATTTCGATCAATTTGGAGCGTTTTCGCTGCTGGAACAGATGGAAGAGAGCAGACCCGCGACAGTAGCACCATGGCGCTGTAGAAGAAAAGCAGCAAGCACCTTGGCGCTACAGCTACTGGTTTTATGATGTAGCAGTGTCGCGATGCTGCCTTATGGTGCCACGACGCTGTCCCCGGCCCCGATGTGGCCGTTTGTGTGTTCGAGGCTCAGCAAGCATTTTTTTGTTTTTTTTATTAATATAAATTAGTGTATATTAATTTTAATGTAACATGGATGCCAAAAACCGATCTAATTAGCTATTTATATTAATGCATTATGAATGTATTTTTATTTTGAATTATATGTTGCATAAAGTACATATAGTTTAAAATCCCACCATAAGTTAAGGATGATTATACATCACATGGGTATAATAGTTATAAGGTATGATAGCATGTTTTCTTTCATAACTGATTAATATAAGTGTTGTATTAATTAGATGAAAATAAAATTGCATTGAGCATGACGATACATTAAGTAAATATAATTGTTATATTAATTTACGTCGTAAATGCATGATTATAGGTTTAATTTCATAATTTTATAAGAGTTAAYGAATTTTGGTACATAGAAATTGAAATCTATAATAAAGAATTGTAGGCAAACCTAGGAATTTTTTATTTATTTTAATAATGTAGTAATACGAAAATATGCCAATTCCCAAACTATTTCAAAAAATAGAAATAACAGGTGGACCTGTGAAGTGGCAAATACTAAGCACCACGTTAATTTTATTTTTATTTTTAAATAATGCTTGGTTGTCTCTTGAATAGACGACAAAGCCCGTTTTTTAAAAGCGTGGACCGCCACGCTGTTTTCTTTTGTTTTTTTAATTACACAGCATGTCGTCTCTTGTTAGGCAAGGTTTTTTGAAATCCTGCTTGGTTGTCTCTTGAAGAGACGACCAATTCCGCATGGGCATCAGCTGGCGCCTTGGTCATCTCTTCGAGAGACGATATGGTTAGGGTTTTTTTTTTAAAACCCTTAATCCAGTAGCCCCACCACCATTCGCTCCAAGTTTTATCTCCCGCAAACCGCCGGCGATCACCGYTCCGTCCAGCCGCCGCTGCCGATAACCTCCCTGTAGCCGCCGCTGCCTCTTTGGTAATTAAATATTCTTCTTTTATTTTGTTATTCTGTTTTTGTTTGTCTTCTTTTTTTTTTGCAATAATTTAGTTTTACAACATGATTATAGGGACCACATACATCAATTCCAATTTGGAACCACTTGTCATAGAAAACGTTAGTTTTTTCTCTTATGTATTTATTTATTATTCATTTTTTTTATTCATATCATGATTAGTTTTGTTTTTTAGTATATGTATATTAGAATGATTTTGTCGTTTTATGTTTATTGTATGATTTTCAGTGTTTTTAGACGAGTTTTATGTTTTTTATTGTTTATTTTGTTCTTTTTATCTTTTTATTATATTATATTGATACATGAATTAGATAGTGTATACATAATTTAACAAAGTTAGATTTAGATAATTTTAAGTAATGTGATTAATTGGTTAATTATTATTAATTAGTTAGCTAACTAAAACTTTTTAATTTATCTTTTATTAATTTGCGTAATTAGATTTAGTTACCAAATTTAACTTTTGTTTGTTATGTTCTAGAATAGAATTTGGCAACTAAATATTTGGAAATTGTTTTGTATATGAATGGTTGTATGGTGGAAGGTGTGAATGGAGTTGAATATAATCGACCGCCATGTGGAGGTTTCATTGTTAATAGTGATATTGATTTTGAACATTTTGTTGAAATTGTTGGATTATCATTGAACTTATATGTGAGCGGCAATGAATTTGAAACACTTTATAGACACCCCACACTTACACCTTCAGGATCAAATAAGTACATTCCTATTCCTGTTTCAAATCACTATGCATTGGAGTTGATGTTCTCAATTGTAGTKTTCTCCCCATAGATGGTGGAATTATTTGTGTGTGTTAGAAACATAGTTAAGGATACATCTAGCCAATGTCTCAACGAGAGCCAATGCCTTGACCCTGAGCCTGAACCAAATGTTCTTCAAAGTGATGATGTAAACGAGGATATAAACTTACATGCTGAAAATAGTCTTGTAGAATTGAGAATTGCAACATATGATGAGTTTGATAAGTTGGATTTCGAGGGTCCTGAACATAATATCCGTTTAGACATGTTCAACGGCTTGGTAATGGACATCATTAATAGTACTAGAGAACATGATCTGATCGTTGAACCCATCGCTGTGGAAAATGATCTGTTGTACAAGGGGTTCAGATGCAAAGATAAACAAATAATACAACATATTGTGATACAATTTTCAATTAAAAGTCACCACCCATATGATGTTGTGGAGTCAGCACCATCGAAGTGGGTAATTAGATGCTAGAAGTGGGAAGATGGATGCAAGTGGCAACTCCATGCGATCGTAAACAAATGTTGAACCTTTGGAAAATCACGAAGTACGAAAATCAACATTCTTGTGTTTACTCTGAACTCAATCAAAGTCATGCTCAATTGGATTCAAATATGATTAGTATTGAAATTTATGATGTGGTGAGAGATAATTATTCTATAAAAATAGTGACACTTCAAGGTTCATAAAATAAAAGTTTTGATATCATGTTCCTTACATAAATGTTTGAGATGAAAAAACAAAGGCACTGGCTCGAGTATTTGGTGATTCGGATGAGTCATACTAGCGTTTATCGAAGTGGATGTACATGGTGAAACACACTAATCCAAGAATGACTATTGAGTGGAAACTCAAGAATTACGGGACACTAGGTCACGTCATTCTTCATTCCGTCTTTTGGGCACTCGGTCCTTGTATTGCAGCTTTTAAAACGTTTCACCCCGTACTTCAAATTGATGAAGTCACCTTTATGGAAAGTGTAGAGGGAAACTTTTGATTGCAATATCAGTTGATTCTAATGGACATTTGCTGCCATTTACTTTTGCCATTCTTTACAAGGAGAGTCGAGATACTTGGGGCTGGTTTTTAAAAAACCTACGAAAGATTGTTACGCATGAAGAAACATGTTTGATATCTGACCGTCACGGGGTATTATATTAGACGTTAATAATCCATATAATGGTTCGATAGGACCTAAATCATATCACAGATTTTGCTTATGACATGTTATGAGCAACTTAAATAAAAAAGACGAGTAATAARTTGAAAAATGTGGTATATCGTGCTGGGTTTCAATCCGAAGTTCGACAGTACAACAAGTGTGTTGAAGAGGTTAATCAAATGAATAACACTTACATGGATTTCTTTCGTAACATTGGAATTGAAAAGTTTACCCAATCACATGATCGTGGGTATAGATATGAGTGGATGACTACCAATCTTTCAACCTACCCTTGTGCCTACCAACGATACAGGAAGGCCTGCCTCAGACCCGCTCCCCTGCAAATCAAAGTCAGAAAAGAGCTTTCCACTTCCTTCACAGAGCTTGCTTGCATCTGATCTAAGCCTATCGCCCGCCTGCTTCCCGTTCTGCAGCGTGGTGGTAAGACCCTGCGAGATGTCCAGTACTCTTTGACTTTGTCTTCGAATCGTATGTTTCAGCCCATTAGCCTTCTTCCGAAAATGCTCTTTCATCGCTCTAAACTCATCAACTGCTAGTGGCCTAGTCTGCATGCCTGCTTAGTGGCCTAGTCTGCTCACTGAGCGAGAGAGCTCGTATATTACCTATCACTGCATTTGCGGACCTTATATTTTACAAATGTGTTAAGTACTTTGAGAAGAGAAGGGAAAAAGCAAGAAATGATTTAGCGAKAAATGAAAAGTATACAAGGTAATATGTAGTTCATTGTTAATACTTTCAACATTCTTCTTAAATGACTATGCTTATGATGATATCTATTCAAACATGTATCTTTATGATAAACTTCTTAAATGGACGATGAGATCTAGTAAAACACACGATAGTGAATTATGATAGAGTTGTTGGTGTGTTTTATGTGAATACATGAATTAACTACTATAATTCAAAAGGAGGAAAAACACAAATAGTGAGATTCAATGCGAATGAACGTTCATGTACATGCAACAAATGACAATCATTTAACATCTCATGCTCTTATTTCATGTCAGTTTGCTCCCATATAAACATAAACTACGAAGATTATGTAAATGATTGTTACAAATTTACAAAGTATGTTGCATGCTACGCTCATCAATTAGAACTAGTTCCACATGAATATTACTGGATTGCCCATCGAAATATGGCTATCCTGAATCCTGATCCATAATTATTTAGACAGCTTGGTAGACGAACAAGTTGACRTATTCATAATGAGATGGATTAGAGAGAATCTAGTATCCAACAAAGATACAAGTTATATAACCAACTTGGTCACAATCGAAGAATAGTTGTCCTTCGAGAAAGAGGGAAGCACTGTCATAGTAGCATGTACTTATGATTTCTTTTTGTCATTATAATCTTTTACCTTTTTGTTTAATTTTGAATGATGACATTATGATTTATTTTTGTTCAAATTTTCAATGCTGACATTATTTATTTAAATATTTAATCATTACATTATGATTTAAATTTTCAGTGATTTTATATCATGATTCTTATTCTACATCATCACATAATTTATGGTAATAGATTATGGAGCTAAATCCAAATCCGATAGATCAATAAGTGTTGTATTGTCAAGCGCGCCATCGATCAGAACTAGTTTGGGAAGGTCAGTGTAACGAGGAGTTGCACTTCAAGCGTAGAGATACAGTATTTGATCCCACCATTCCATTACATCATTTGATTAAACCAGCACTTCGTGCTTCCGGKTTTTATGGATTTGCCAAAGTTGGATTTATTCAATTAGAGTGGCACTTGATCACTGCGCTTGTGGAGCGGTGGAGGCTGGAGACTCACACTTTTCACATGCCTGAGGGTGAATGCACGATAACTCTCGATAATGTAGCAGTGCAACTCGAGTTACCGATAGATGGTGAGCCAGTAACAGGCCAGTACATTAGAATTGGAAAGCCACCTGTCAATTATTTCTTGGTGTGATTCCAGACGACTCCCATATTAGAGGATCTARACTTAGTTTACCATGGTTGGTTTCAGAGTTACGCAACTTAGATGACAATTCTAAAGAGGACACCATTACTATATATGCTCGTGCTTACATTTTTCAACTTATCGGTGGTAGCYTATTTGCCGATAAGTCTAATAACTTGGTCCACTTGATGTTCCTTCCATTGTTGGCTGATTTTGAGATTGTTKGATGATTCAGTTGCGGAGGAGCATGCTTGGCATGGTTGTATATAGACATTTATGCAAGGCATGTCGATCTGATTCACGAGACATTATTGGTCCGATCATACTCCTTCAAGTATGGGCTTGGGATCCCAAACATGGCTCCAGCTCGTCGCCACATCGTGGAACATGAGCTCGTGGGACGACCATTAGCTGCACGGTATGCCTATCTAACTATTTCATTGTGTCATAACATTATTTCTTTTAATATATACACAACTTTACAAACTTAGAGTATTATTGTAGGTGGAGAGATCAATTTTGTGTCACAAAATTATCGATACATGTATTGGTTCAGTACAGATACATGTTGGATCTCCTAACATCAGGATCGGTACTTGTTTAAATATTTAAAATTATAAATATAACTTGATTGACTTTTGACATGATATTTTTTCCTAAATATTTCAGATGATTCGAGAATCATATAATAAGGAATTTGCATCCTTACCAGATTACTGCAGCAACGGACATGAGATATGGTGCAGAGTGATTCCACTCATTTGTTTTCATGTTGTTGAGTGACATCATCCATATATAGTTGATAGGCAGTTCGGGATGAAACGATCAATTCCATATGTTCCTAATTTGGACCCGAAGATACATGATATAGACCTTCGACACCAGAGATGGCAGGACCATACAACACCTTTTGTGGCTAGGTGGCGCATGCGTAGAGATTATATTGCCATCCCGTGGACGATGATGGTGATTGCGATCTCGGATACATGAGTTGGTATTTTTCAATTACTAGATGTTATATCATTCAAGAAGGAACAGTGTTTGGTGCTATTGTATGTTTTTCAATGTTATTCAATTTGACTTTACAAACTATTTGAATTTAAATATATATATTTATTTTAATTTCGTTTCTACGCATGCGACATGTTTTGAACAAATTAGTATCCTCTCATTGTCAGAAGATATTAATAGCTTGTGTACCACTGGTGGGAGATATCTTCAAAGGCTTCATCAGTTGTATAGAGTACCTACACCTACTCACGGTCCTAAGCGTAGAGGACGTCGTCAAATAGAGCGGGATGCTCCAAACGAGCTTGACATTCCTGAACCTGAAGTTATGTATCATAATGTTGATGACGCTCCACCTTTCACACAGACACAGGATGATGTCGGCCCATCCATACCTATGGTTATGATACCGACTCCTGGTTCGAGCCAAGTTCACACACCAGTACAGTATGATTATAAGGGTCATGGAAGTGGGCGTGGAGAGTATGAACAATACATCAACACTAACGAGGATCAACAAACACCAGAGGCACCGAGAGCTCGTCGTCGACAGCCACATCGTTATCGACGATCTCCCCTATGTGGGACACATTAGATAGATTGATAGACTATAATGCTTAATTTTTGTTATTCAGCTCTACCTTTTAGATATTAATTAATAGTTTATTCCTCTCTTAATATTATTTTATAATCTCCTATTGATAAATTCACTATAATTCTCTAGTATTGATAAATTAAGAATATTATTTTCTAATTAAAGTATGGTATTAACAAAATTAAACCTTGAAATATTAAATAAATTTAAATGAAACTATAAAATAAATATAGTAAATAACTTAAGAAGCAAAAAAAAAATAATAATAAAACAATAATGCTGGTCGCTGACGACCAGTTAGTAAAAAATAAAAATAAAATGAAACTTGGTCGTCTCTTACCAAGCAATGTAATTAAAAAAAAACAGTGTGGCGGTCCACGCTGTTTAAAAACGAACTTGGTCGTCTCTAGCGTTATTTACAAAAAAAGTTAACGTGGACTTTGAAAGTGTCGTTAGCTCGTCGTCTCTAGAGACGACCAGTCTTTGTCATTTCACACTTGTTATTTCCAAAGCATTATTTTTGGAAATAGTTTAGGAAGTGACATATTTTCGTAATTAGTTTAACATTTAATAGTATTAAAAAACAATCCTGCAAACATAGGGTCTAAGTTAATTAATTTAAAGGGGTTTAAAATTAATTAGACCTTAGGTTATATATTATGATATGATTAGTGGGTAGTTTTTTTTCTACCTAGGTTTAAAATGAAATAATAAAATACTAAATATAAAATATTTCCTATAACGGAACTCTCTCTAAGCAAGGTTCTGTTTTGGTTGACGTACATAAGCTGACCGAAGGGAACACCTTTACATGGAAACCGGCCTGAGGGTTGAATTAGTCAATATTTTATATGCATGCAATAGTGTGATCAGTTTTTAAAACGTTTAATAAATAAAAACATTAATGTACAACTATAAACATAAACAGGTATATTGGGCTAACTAAAAATTCACTTAGTTAATTTCGCTTAGCCAGGATTTAGCTAAGTAATATACCATAGTCTTAGAATAGTAAGTGGGAACAGTGGAGAATATGTAATATACTGCGTATATTTTTGACATACGAGGTATATATAACATATGTTTTCTCTCTCGTTTATCCCTAATGTTCATAGTGTGAGTTTCATGCTCGGCCTCGTGTCGTCCTGGACGTGGCCTCCCTCCGAAAGGTGTTTGCATGGTTCAATATCGAGGTGAATGGAGATAGTGTTCATAGTAAGTGGAAGAAAGACGTGTGACAACACATCCTATGGTCTCTACCATTGGTTTGCACCGTGAGATTTCATACATGACCTGCGTGTCGTCCTAGAGCAACCATCCCTACGGAGGGTCCATTGTATGAAATCAATACCAATGAAAACTCCAAAAATGGATAAGGGCTTCTTAGATTTTGCTCCAATATTTTCCTTCCCTATGGCAGGATTATTGGAGCGAATCTCTGAAGTCTAAAAATGGTGGGTCACACTTACAGGGAGTAGTTAAGTTAGTTAGCATTTTTTCTGACCAAATAAATGATGACTAAATATTATAGGAATAAGAGTTATTATAGTGTAAATTTAGTCGACATCTCAATTTAGTGAAGAAGTAATTGTCTGCCCTACTATGATTGTTGCTCTAAATAACTGAAGCCTTTTTGCAAAACAATTTTGTTAAGGTGCTTAATTACTTTGCTAAAATTTGATTGGGTTTAAAGGATAATGCATTAAACTAATATAAGTTTTTTTTTTCAGCATGGGTACTTCTATAGTTGCACTCTTAGACACGGATAAACTTAACAGCAAGAACTATAAACAATGGAAATCGAGCTGAAACACTATACTCGTGATACATGATCTTAGGTTAATCTCGTAAGAGGAGTGTCATCAAGCTCCTGCACCCAACGCCGCCATGGCGGTGCGCAACGCTTATGACAGGTGGATCAAGGCCAACAAAAAGACCAGGGTCTACATCTTAGCGAGCATTTTTGATGTCCTTGCTAAGTAGCACGAGAACATGGTCACCGCCAAGGATATCATGGACTCAATGCAGAACATGTTTGGACAACCGTCCTCACAGGCTCGACAGGAAGCCTTTAAGTTTGTCTACAACTCCCGCATGAAGGAGGGCTCATCAATGCGAGAACATGTTCTCAACCTCATGGTCCACTTCAATATCGTGGAGTCGAATGAGGTCGAGCCGAGCAGACTCAGGTCAGCTTCATTCTTGAATCTTTGTAGAGTTTCCTGCAATTCCGCATCAATGTGGTTATGAATAAGCTGGATTATACGATTACTAGGCTCTTAAACGAGTTGTAGATCTACCATCACATATGAAAAATAAGGGACGGGAAGGAGACTTAAACGTTGCCACCTCAAAAAGGTTCGACCTCTGGAACAAAGTCTGTGCCCTGGTCTTCTAAAAGTAAGGCTTTCAAGAAGAAGAAGGTTGCTAGTAAGGGACCTGAACCTGACTTTGCTACTATGGCTACCAAGAAAGGCAAGGCCAAGGTTGCAGACAAAGGAAAATGCAACGTGGACGAGCATCAGAAATGCAATCGACCAAAATACATGGCCGATAAGAAGAAAGCCAATGAAGGTGAATATGATTGACTTGTTTTGGAAACATTTTTAGTGGAGAATGATGCTCTGCCTTGATATTAGATTCAGGAGCCACTAATCACGTTTGTTCTTCGTTTAAGGGAATTAGTTCCTGGAGGCAGTTTAAGCCGAAGAGATGTCACTCAAGATTGGAACAAGAGCGGTCGTCTCAATTGTGGCAGTAGGGGAGCTTGAGTTGTTTACAAACAATAATTTGTATATATTATTAGATACTGTATACGTAGTTCAACAAAATTAAAAGTGTAACGCCCCATAACATTTTACGCTATTCTAGGTTACGTTATTCATTTCCCCTGTCAAATATTATTCTCTAAATCCGAGATAAACTACTCCCTATGAACCAGTTATAAAAATATAGCCCCAACTCTGTTCAATACATCAAACTATAACAAAAATAAAACATCAATTCTTTAATCTATCATCCAAGCGTCCTCCGTGGACAACACCACCCGGCAACATCCAATATTCCAACTAAATAATTTCAATGAACGAAAGAAAATAAAAGAAACACTTATTCCGAGTCAAGTTAAAACAATAGGTGGGGACTCCCATCAATTCACTTGGAACAAATAGTTTATTTCCAAAACAATCATGCAAAACCATCTAATCCTAAACGAAGCAAATATCACTACGCAGCCTATGGTCCTCTCCTGTCATGTCTCATCCACGTCATTGCCATGGTCACCAACGAACTCTCCTCCTAGAAACAGCAGTTGTAGAGGGGGGTGAGTATATAAAATATACTCCGTAAGTAGCCCTCACCAAGCACACACAAACATCATGCTCATAACCATAAAGGAAACACACATCGTCATGCTCTATCATTATAGTATGCAAACAACCACAGACATGCTCTACTATTACATTATACATTCAACCATAAACATGCTCTATAAGACCCGATGCTAACCACAATCATATAAAATCAACTACCGCCCACTTGGCTCCCTAACACCTCAAATACATCTATGTTCACCTCAGATATTCAAGCTCTTCAAGACCATTCTATTGGTAGTGTCGGCCCCTGACCATTTTTACCCAGAGCCCCGACACTAGTGCATCGACCCTCGACCATTTATACCCGAGGCCTCGATGTCTTTTCAACTATTGGCGTATTGGTCCTTGGCCTCCAAGCAACTCCTAACCTATCACACTATGTTAGTCCTCCAAGTCTAACTCCTCGAATCGTATCG
>NW_019104823.1:73220-83753 GCF_001995035.1 Momordica charantia | reverse complement strand
AGCTTGTCCTAGATTATGCTTGTGTTAGAGACTGAGTGCTTAGGAATAGGACTCACCTAGCATGGCTATAAACTCCTTTTAATTACTGTGTAAGTTTGTTGATAAACCCTAGCAGTAGAAATCTGGCAAACCTGGAAAGGATCCACGTCTGTTTGGCCAGTACACACATTGTTAATGCTACAACATTGTTTAAGCAACCAATGAAAAGACACACCTAAGCCTTCTCCTTTACCTTGTTAAAACGAAGTAATTAATCTTACTCATTAATTACCATTTTGTTAGAAGTTATCGAACCTGACTGTGGTGTGATTTACAATAGTTAGTGTGTAGAGTAGTTCTTCAGTTTTTGTGACATTATGTTCATTATGAGTTGACCAAGAATTGTTTGATTTTATATTTTAGCTTTCTCGAAGCATTGTAAGAGTGTGTAGGCAACATTTCCCCGTGGATTCAAACTTTTTATTACTTGCTATAATGACAGTGTACACTTGCACATAAGGATAAATTTTTGCTCAACATACCACCTTATACGGGAGATACTGCAACGAGGGGATGTGATCAGCACGAAGACCGCTTCGGAGTACAACATTGCTGTCCTTTTACGAAGGCGCTAACGGCTAAAGTGTTAGAGGGCTATCTAGAAAGTCTATGTTTACGAGCATTGTACGATTAGTATAGGGCAACTGGGAGAAATGTACTAGGTATAGTGTATGTTCTAGTTTATTGTATTTGTCTATTTTGCTATATAATGATGTACACCCCAGTAGAGTTTAGTTTAGGTGGGAGTTTGTTGGGCGCGTTGCCCTAAACTCGTAGTTTGTAATTATGTAAAAACACATTTATATTCAATAAAGTTATATTCATTCAATTTGTTTTTGAATTCATAGCATTGCATTGTCCAACAGTAAAATAAACATCAAAGGTTATTATCATGTAACCGGGAAAATATATATACTGGGTATTGCGGGGTGTGTTGCCCTAAACTCGTAGTTTTTAATTATGTAAAACCAAATGTATATTGAATAAAGTTTTATTCAATAAATTTGTTGTTGAATTCATAG
Organism: Momordica charantia; assembly: GCF_001995035.1. The sequence goes on along the minus strand of NW_019104823.1, from coordinate 82,692 downwards.
CACTGCATTGTCCAAAAATCCAATAAACTAAACATCCAAGGTTATTATCATGTAACCGGGACAGTATATATACTGGGTATATAATTGATATATCCCTGATCTACGAGGTATATATCTGATATACCCCTGATATACAAGTGGATAATGTCCCGCGACCTAAAAGATTTATAGTATATGGATAAGGTTGGGTACCTTATCCTGGCAACACTATGGATACGACCCACTYTGTAAATGTTACAGATGACTCGATGCAGGTCGTTCGTGTGAAGACATGCGAGTCAGGGTATCCTATACAATGAGTTTGTATAAGACCGGACTGCGAAATAGCCAATCTTTACATGTAACACCGTTTAATAATAGATTGTTATTTCATAGGATGACCAGACAACTCATTTTCAATCATGAGTTAGTTATAAACTCCTGCTCATGAGGGCTCGTCCTTTGATCTGTATGGGTGAGAGTGGCCCGAGTTGCCAACTCAATATTCAGACCATTTTGGGGACGAGACCAAGTAGGGAGCTGGGAACATAACTTCACAAGATGAAATTCACTCCTTCCCGACATTAGGGGAGTAGATGAGTGTTCTCTGAAATGCTGACTCCGGGACTTGAACAAGGGCCCCACCCTCTCATTGGCCCAAGAGGGACTTCCGGTTATTGGTCGGACCATAACTGGGTTGTTCATTAATGGAGCAGTGGTATTTAAAGAGCAAGATGTAACTTAGGTGTAAAACGGTAATTTGACCCAACTTGAGTTACAAGCACTCGTGAAGGATTGACTTGTCATTAATGGTCGTATATCCGTGGACACGAAAACATTATACAGTGAGAAGAGTGCAACTGCGAGTCTTAGTAGAGTGACTCGTAGTTAACGAATGTTGATTAACTCGGTCAATGAGTTTGACAGATTAATCTCATATCGTTGGAGCTTYTGATCTGTAGGTCCATTAGGTCCCCTTGCCAGCTCATAACGGGTAAAACGAGGATCGAGTTTTTGGAAGAATTTGAACTGTTCAAATTGCTCAAGGGAATATATGTATATTGATACATTATAATATATAGTTAATTATAAATTGAAACTATATATTATGAGAGAAATTTTTTGAATGAGATTCAAATAAAATTAATACGAATATGATTCATATTAAAACTATAGGTTAAAAAATTAATGCAAATAAGATGTACATTAAATCTATAGGTTATACAAGAGAGAATATGGTTTAATTAAATATGAGATATTTAATTAAATGTTAAATAATTAATTGTTAATTATTTAATATTACATTTAATTAATTAATTATTAATTTTATTAATAATTATTTAATAAATAAATTATATTAATTAATTATTAATTTTATTAATAATTATTTAATAAATAAATTATATTAATTTTAATTAATTATTAACTCCCCTGCATTTTAGCAGAGGAGTGGGGAGTTTAATGACGTGGGGTAACTCCACACGTCATTTAGTTTTGGTTTTGAATGCATAATTGTTTGCAGGATGTGCAGAAAAAACAAAACACAAAACTCCCAAGGGAATTTTCTCTCCATCTCAATCTCTCTCAATTCTCCCTCTCATTCCAAAGAAATGCTCCCACAAGCGTGTTCTCGAAATCCAAGAGGATGGCTCAGAAGATTTGGTAGTGTTGTTTGTGTGGAAATTAACTTGAAGAAGAGTTCTTCAAAGGTAAAAACATTTTTCCCCTGTATTTTCATCTTTGAACGTTTGATTTTGTTTCTCAAAAATTATGAACAATGATCCGCTTCCGCTCCGAGATTCACATCCCATTAGGTATATATTTGATATACCCTTAATATAAAAGTGGATAATATACCGGGAATGACCTAAAGGGTCTACAGTAAATGGATAAGGCTGGGTACCTTATCCTGGTAAGACTATAGATACTGCCAGCTTTGTAAATGTTATAGACGACCCGATCGAGATCGTTCGTGTGGAGACATGCGAGTGAGGATATCCTATATCATGAGTTTGTATAAGATCGGACCGCGAGATAGCCAATCTTTAGATGTGACGTCATTGACTAACAAATTGCTATTTCATAGGATGACCAGGCAACTTATTCTCAATCCTGAGTGAGTTATAGGCTCCTACCCGCGAGGACTCGTTCTTTGATATGTATGGGTGAGAGTGGCCCGAGTCGCCGACTCAACATTCCTACCATTTTGGGGATGAGACCGAGTGGCGAGATGTAACATAACTACATAAGATGAAATTCACTCCTCCCCGACTTTAAGGTAGTAGATGAGTGTTCCATTTAGTGATGACTCTGAGACTTGAACAAGGGGCCCTACCATCTCACTGGCCCGAGAGGGACTTCCCGATATTGGTCGGACTATAACCGGATTGTTCATTAGAGGATCAGTGGTACTTATGGTAGAAGATGTAACACAGGGGTAAAACAGTAATTTTACTCATATGTGGTTATGAACACTCGTGAAATATTGACTTGCTATTAATGGTCCCTATCTGTAGCGCAAAAACATTATATATTGAGAAGAGTTCAACTGCGAGTTTTTAGTGGAGTAACTCGTAGTTAATGTATGTTGATTAAGGTGGTTAATGAGTTTAATCAACTAATCTCGCAATGTTGGAGCTTATGATCTATAGGTCCATTAGGTCCATTTGCTAGCTCGTAAAAAGGTAATCAAGGACATTATATCTTGGAAAAAATTTGAATTGTTCAAATTTAATTAAAGATAATTTGAATTAATTGTGTATGACACAATTTCATATAATGTATCATGAAATATTATAAAATAATATATTATGAGAATTTAATGTAAATTAGATTGTATTTAATACTATAGGTTAAAGTTTAATAAGAATTAGATTCATATTAAATACTATAGGTCATGAGGGAAATGTATATTGAAATATGATTCTAATATTTATTGGTTTAATTAAATATTATTTAATTAAATTAAATATTATTTCATTAATTAATTAAATCAGATTTAATTGATTATTAATTAAATTAAAATGGCTTTAATTTAATTATTTATTTAATTTATTTATTAATTTAATTTAATTTTATAAATATATCATTGTTAATTATTGTTTTTACCATAATTAACAAACCTCACCAGCCCCATCATTTTTGCTGGGAAATGATGAGGTGGAGAGTGGGACTCACACTCTCTCTTCCCTCGTTGCTTTAAAAGACAAGACCTTTCACCTTTTTGGGCTGGCTGTTGAATTTCCCAGTAGAACATATCCGTCTCTCACAATCTTAATTTCAATTCCCTTTTTGTTTTCTTTCTAAGAAGGATCCCACAGCCCGTTCTTGACCCTAGAGTCATAGCGAGAAAATTTAATGGTGGTGTCTAAACTAAATTTCCTAGTTCATGCATTCGTGTTCGTGCCGAAACAAATTACGTGCTCGAGGAAGATGGGCTGTCAACGGTCTTCAAATGTCTGTTGTTTTCTTCTTCCCCAACAAACTTAGCCTCTATTTTTAATAGAAATGTTATGTTTAAAAAATCGGTGTTGTTTCGTTTTTAAATCGATTAAATCACAAGCGATCAATCGCTTCCACTTGGGATTCGATTCCATTAGTTGATCGACAAGAATCATATAGTTTATTAGATAATGTATATGTTGTTCCTAAAATAAAGATTAACTTTAATTTTATTTATTGTCTTTTAAAGCAATTGTACACTGTTTCATTTTTTTGAATGAAATGTTCATTTCCATAAATGATGTTAATATTTGTTCGGGCAATTTGGAAAACAACTTGTATGNGAAAATCCTAAAACCCCTGAATTTAAGATTTAACTAAAAATCTCCTACACGGTCGAGAACTTAAATTATCTTAATCCAATGAAATTAAACTTAATTCTAATTTAGTCAAAATTAGAATCTCAAAGTTAGAAGATCCAAGAATTAAAGTTATCAACTTAGGGAAAAATCCAAAGACACTATTTATCTCTTAAAATAAACGAGTCAGAGAACACGGGGCGTTACAACTTATTCTCAATCCTGAGTGAGTTATAGGCTTCTACCCGCGAGGACTCGTTCTTTGATATGTATGGGTGAGAGTGGCCCGAGTCGCCGACTCAACATTCCTACCATTTTGGGGATGAGACCGAGTGGGGAGATGTAACATAACTACATAAGATGAAATTCACTCCTCCCCGACTTTAAGGTAGTAGATGAGTGTTCCATTTAGTGATGACTCTGAGACTTGAACAAGGGGCCATACCCTCTCACTAGCCTGAGAGGGACTTCCCGTTATTGGTCTGACTATAACTGGATTTTTCATTAGAGCATCAGTAGTACTTAAGGTACAAGATGTAACACAGGGGTAAAACAGTAATTTTACTCATATGTGGTTATGAACATTCGTGAAATATTGACTTGCTATTAATTGTCCCTATCCGTGGCGCAAAAACATTATATATTGAGAAGAGTTCAACTGCGAGTTTTTAGTGGAGTAATTAGTAGTTAACGTATGTTGATTAAGGTGGTTAATGAGTTTAACCAACTAATCTCGCAATGTTGGAGCTTATGATCTATAGGTCCATTAGGTCCATTTGTTAGCTCGTAAAAAGGTAATGAAGGACATTATATCTTGGAAAAAATTTGAATTGTTCAAATTTAATTAAAGAGAATTTGAATTAATTGTGTATGACACAATTTCATATAATGTATCATGAAATATTATAAAATAATATATTATGAGAGTTTAATGTAAATTAGATTGATATTTAATACTATAGGTTACAATTTAATAAGAATTAGATTCATATTAAATACTATAGGTCATGAGGGAAATGTATATTGAAATATGATTCTAATATTTATTGGTTAATTAAATATTATTTAATTAAATTAAATATTATTTCATTAATTAATTAAATAAGATTTAATTGATTATTAATTAAATTAAAATGGCTTTAATTTAATTATTTATTTATTTAATTTATTTATTAATTTAATTTAATTTTATAAATATATCATTGTTAATTATTGTTTTTACCATAATTAACAAACCTCACCACCCCATCATTTTTGGTGGGAAATGATGAGGTGGAGAGTGGGACTCACACTGTCTCTTCCCTTCTTGCTTTAAAACACAAGACCTTTCTCCTTTTTGGCTGGCTGTTGAATTTCGCAGTAGAACATATCCGTCTCTCACAATCTTAATTTCAATTCCCTTTTTGTTTTCTTTCTAAGAAGGATCTCATAGCCCGTTCTTGATCCTAGAGTCATAGCGAGAAAATTTAATGGTGGTGTCTAAACTAAATTTCCTAGTTCATGCATTCATGTTCGTGCCGAAAAAAATTACGTGCTCGAGGAAGATGGGTTGTCAACGGTCTTCAAATGTCTGTCGTTTTCTTCTTCCCCAACAAACTTAGCCTCTATTTTTAATAGAAATGTTATGTTTAAAAAATCAGTGTTGTTTCGTTTCTAAATCGATTAAATCACAAGCGATCAATCGCTTCCGATTGGGATTCGATCCCATTAGTTGATAGACAAGAATCACATAGTTTATTAGATAATGTATATGTTGTTCCTAAAATTAAGATTAACTTTAATTTTATTTCTTGTCTTTTAGAGCAATTGTACACTGTTTCATTTTTTTGAATGAAATGTTCATTTCCATAAATGATGTTAATATTTGTTCGGGCAATTTGGAAAACAACTTGTATGTGCTAAGACCAATCGTAAATAAAGCAGTTTTAAATACTAAGTTATTTAAAAATGCTAAAAGTCAAACTAAAAAGCAAAAAGTTTCTCCCAAAAAATACATATCTTTGGCACTTAAAATTAGGTCACATTAAACTCAATAGGATTGAGAGATTGGTTAAGAATGGCCTTCTAAGGGAGTTAGAAGACGATTCAATACCACCATGTGAATCTTCTCTTGAAGGCAATATGACTAAAGAGCCCTTAGTACTTATACATTAAGGCCTATGTGGTGTGATGAATATTAAAGCTCGAGGAGGGTATAATGTGACCTAATCTTAAGTGATTATTCATGGTATAGATGATTATTCATGGTATGGTTATCTATACCTAATGCAACATAAGTCGGAAGCCCTTGAAAAGTTCAAGGAGTACAAGACCAAAGTTGAAAATCAATTAGGTAAAACCATTAAAACACTTCGATCTGATTGGGGTGGAGAGTATATGGACTTYAGGTTCCAAGACTATATGATAGAAAATTGAATCACGTCCCAACTCTCAGCCCCTGGTACACCTCAACARAACRGTGTATCAGAAARGAGAAGCAGAACCCTTTTAGACATGGTTCGATCAATGATGATCTATGCATAKTTGCCTAACTCATTTTGGRGTTATGCAGTGGAGACTACATTTTATATTTTGAACATAGYTACATCAAAGAGCGTGTCTGAAACACCATTTGAACTATGGAAGAGTCGTAAAGCTAGTTTACGTCACTTTCGCATTTGCGGATGTCTAAATCGTGCTGGTGAATAACCCAACGAGACGAGAGGTGATCTCTACTTCGATCTCAATAAAACATAGTGTTTGTATCGACAAACGCCACTTTCTTGGAAGAATACCACGTTCGAGATTATAACCCACAAAGTAAGATATTGATAAACGAGATTTTTCAAGAAGCCACAAACACATCTGTATGTCCATTAGGTCCCCTTGATAGCTTACAGTGGGTAAATTGAATATCAAGAATTATGAAATAATTTGAAATGTTCAAGTTATATAGGGGGATAGGGGGATGTATATATTGTATATTGATATATTATATATAAATATATATATTAATTTTGGATAAAGATTCAAAATTAATACTATATATTATGAGAGAAATGTTTGAACAGRATTCAAATAATTAATATGAATTTGATTCATATTAAAACTATAGGTTATGCAATAGAGAATTTTTTGAATATGATTAAAATATATAGGTTTAATTAAATATGTGATATTTCATACAAAGATAAATAATTAATCGTTAATTATTTCAGTATTTATTTAATTAATATTTGAATTTGATTATTTAATTATTAATTAGATTAATAATTAATTAAATCATTCATTAAATAAATTAGTAATTAATTAAATTAGTTAAATGTTCATTAATTTAATTTAACTATAATTAATTAATTTTTTAAATTAATTAATTATATTATTATTTAATTAAATAAAAATATAATAAAATCAACTCCCCTGCACTTGCAGGGGAGTGGTGACGTTGGGTAACTCCCCATGACATTTTACTTTTAACTGTAGAACAGTTCTGTAGTGGTGGGCTCTCTTCTTTAGCCTGCAAAAGAAATAGAGCAGATATTCTCTAAAAAATTTAGTCTCTCATTTTTCCCTTCAATTGCTCCCACAAGCAAGATCGTCGTTCCCATGGATAGTGGGAAGATCAGTGGTGGTGTTCGTTGGTGATTACTYGAAGAAAGGTTCTTCAAATGTAAGTTTTTCCCCCTGTATTTCCCTTTTCTTTGTGTGTTTTTGTTCCTCAAAATTCAAGAACAATATCTCCGTTYCTGCTACGGGATTAACGTCCCTTCACAAAAATTCCTACAAGTAAAAACTACTTACGACAAAGATCMSTTAYRCACTACWAAGCTTTTCCAAAATGTTTCCAAAACAAATGAGATTACACATGGTTAGCATTCCAYTAAAAACACTTSAATTAATTGAAWYCAAGCTTGGGGTTACCTCCTRACTCACCTTAAAACYKCTTGGGTTTTGAGTGGGTCAACGTCGAGGAGGTTCAGGCTCCCAAAACAGAGTTCGAAAGGTCTTAGGCTTGCTAGGCTGATGTCGAATAGTAGTGGGTCGATGCCAAAAACAATGTCGAAGGGGTGGGTAACTCAGGCTTCGCCTAGGTGTGGGTCACAGCCAAAGGTCACCGGAACAATCAAAAAATGTCACGAACTCGCCGGCTTTACGAACCTGAGATGCAATAGTTGCGGCTGTAGAAGACCATCAGAGTAACAACACACCGATCCGAACCTGAGGAAAAGCATACTGAAATTGGGTCGTCGTTGTGCTTACCGACCACTGGGATGCCGCCTCCGTGGGAACCGTTTAACGCTGTAAGGGACATCACTACTGTCGAGATAAAGCACTGCCATGGACGGACTCCAAAACTATATTTTGTGTAGCTGTTCTAGTCGTTAGATCTTGATGGAAGATGTTCAAATTGCCGATAAAAGTAGATATCGTGGATATGACTTCGTTCAAAGCGTGGGTCATAAAGATCTGGGAGTCAGAGGTCGGATGACGTTGAGAACCTGTCAAAATTTGGCTTGAAAGACACATTGTCACCGCTGGTAGTTCGGGTCATCAGTGGTGTCGCCGGCGAGGGCTACCGAAGAGGAAGAAGAAGAGAAGGGGGGGGGGCGGCGCTACAAGGAAGAGGGAGGAGAAAGAGATGAGATTTTNATCCTTTTCACTTCATTTGTTTTGAAAATTAGAAAGTCCAACAACTAAAAATAAAAAAGAAAGCCCAAAACTAGAGTTCAGTCCAAAAAAATAAATAATAAATAAATTTAAAAAAACCTTGGATTTAAGATTTAATTAAAAAGTATATTCCAAAGCTTGAAAACTTAATTTATCTTAACCAACTAATTTAATTTTAGTTCTAATTTACCTAAAATAAGAACTCATAGATTTGAAAGTCCACCAAATAAAATCAACTTAGGGGAAAATCCAAAGGCTTAATTTCAATCTTAAGATAAAAATAACTCGAAAACTCGGGCTTGTTACAAAAAAATTTACAAGCTTAAACGATCCATCTATGGTTTGAAAGAAGCGTCTCGATCTTGGAACATAAGATTTGATACTGCAATCAAATCTTACTGTTTTGACCATAATGTTGATGAGCCTTGTGTATAGAAGAAAATCATCAACAAGACTGTAGCTTTCTTAGTGTTGTATGTGGACAATATCATACTCATTGAGAATGATTTATGTTTCCTTACTAACATGAAAAAATACTAGCCTTGTCTCAGGCAACTGGTATCGACAAAATGCTTGTCAAATATTGGATGTAGAATTCCAAGAATGATTACTACCTTTCAGGCATGGAATCTCTCTGTATAAGTAACAATGTCCTATGACGCCTCAAGAAGTTCAGAATATGAGACGTATTCCCTATGCTTCTGTAGTTGGTAATCCGATGTATGTCATGTTATGTACTAGGCCTCACATTTGCTATATAGTAGGGAGTAACACTAGGTATCAAAAAAAAACGAGAAGCTATATGATTGTGTATGGCGCTAAGGATTTGATCTTTATGGGATACACTGACTCTGATTTTCAAAGTTATAAGGATTCACGAAAATCTACATCGGGATAAGTATTCACTCTTAATGGATGAGCTGTAGTATGGCAGAGCATCAAACAAAGATGCATTGCATACTCCACAATGGAGGTTGAATATGTTGTCACTTGTCAAGCAACAAAAAAGGCGGTATGACTTAGAAAGTTTGTAACTGAATTGGACG
>NW_019104823.1:29105-45389 GCF_001995035.1 Momordica charantia | reverse complement strand
ATGGTGATGATGCGGAGGAGACATGACGAGAGAGGACCATAGGCTGCACAGTTACTTTTGCTTAGCTTAGGTTTAGATGGTTTATGCTTTATTGTTTTGGGTAACAAACCACTTGTTCCTATATGATTATTGGGAGTTTCCCACCTGTTGTTTATCTTGACTCAGGATAGGTGTTTCTTTTAGTTTTCTTCCATTCATTGAGTTTGCTTAGTTGGAATAATGGATTTGCCTTGTGGAGTTGTCCACGGAGGACGATTGAATGATAATTTATAGGATTGATATTTTTTTTCATTTTCGGTGAATTGATGAGAGTTGAAGCTTTATACTATTTAATTATTTCACAGGGAGTTAGTTATCTCGTGTTTTAGAGATAAGATTAAAGAGGTGGTGTAATTAATGCTACCTAAAAGAGTGTAAAATGTTCTGGGGCGTTACATTTTAGATGGACGAGCCTCAGGTGCTTTTTAGGCGGCCAAGCATGATACAGCGGCCCGGATGCGAGGTCTCGAAATTCGTACTCTTTTTTTTCTTCAAAACTTTGGTCAAACATACCTATTCTTCTGAGTTATTTGCATCAACAATGAAATTTAGATCAAGAACATTTATACTTGAAAAAAAAGGGGACACACCTTTTGAATAAGAGGAAGATAACTTCTCCATCGCTTCATTTGGGACATCCACAAGGTCGGATGTTCTTTCTTGCAGTTAAACAGGGGCGTCCTTTTCATCTTGCTGTACTCATGCACCAGAGTATGCATACGAACTTCAAACTATGAAATATCATCCTGTCCTTCTCCGTCCTCATAGTCTTCTCAATCGACTTCTTGGGGTAAATCTCCAATATCCTTATCATCTCAAATAACATCCAACCTACCCTGAGATTCCAGGTTGTTTCCATCATCCTCCAATTGATTTTCTCCTACTGCTTCATTCAAGGCTACCAAATTTTCAACGTTTTTTTACTTCGTCTTTTCCCGTTCTAATTCATAAAAAACTAAAGGATTTTTAGTCAAAATGAGATATGGAAATTTTGGAGGTGAAATACCTTCGAGTGTGGCTGGTGGGGTGTTCCAGTCAAAACTAATTTGTTCCTACCCTTTTATACCAACATTAACAGCAATAGAGGGTGGGGGTGGAATGGGTAACTCTAAATATTGAGATACAGGGTTGTTTTGAGGGAAATCTAACCTATGACGATTATTTGTATCACCTGATGCAATTTGTATTCCTTCACTCAATTTTCTCAAATTTTCCATAAATCTTTGCCATTAATCGTAATCTCTCTTTTCTTATTTTCAATATCAATATTCTCATTAATCCTAGCAATATTAGCTTCTAAATTCTTATTTCCATAATTTTTACCACCCATAGATTGATTCTTTCTAAGGTAGACCCTTTCGATCTCTTCTAATCGCCTTTCATCATAATCGCACTCATTAACCCGAACAACATTAATTTCTAAATCCCATTTTTCATAACTTTAACTATTAATTGATGGTTTCTTTCCAGTTGACGTTGTCAACATTTCCTAAAATTTCTTTCTTTGTGGGACTAACTTTTCTAACTCTGTCCGGTGGTTCAATATGGATGACCTAGTAGCCATCTTCCTTCTTCTATGCCGACAGATGTCCAAGAGGTTGTATTGCTTATGCATATGTTGCTATTACGCGGGTATGAATATTTAATCTCTATTCATAGATCATTATTCAAGATTTTGGTATCTTTACGCAATGCAACATAAATTTGAAKCTCTTGAAAAGTTCAGAGAGTATAAGACTGAAGTTGAAAATTCATTAGGTAAGTCCATTAAAAAACTTTGATCAAATTGTGGTGGTGAGTACATGGACTTCAGATTTCAAGACTATATGATAGAACACGTAATCGATTTCCAACTCTGAGCACTCGGTACACCACAACAAAATAGTGTGTCAGAAAGGAGAAACATAATCCTGCTAGACATGGTTCGGTCAATGATGAGCTATACTCAATTACTTGACTCGTTTTGGGTTATGCAGATGACACTGCAATTTATATCCTAAACAATGTTCCATTAAATCGTATTTCTTAAATACCATTTGAACTTTGGAGGTCGTAAACCTAGTTTAAGATGTTGGATGTGTTTCCCTAAACTCGTAGTTTGTATTTTGTGTAAAAACAAATGTATATTCAATAAATTTTTATTCAATAAATTTGTTGTTGAATTCATAGCATTGCATTGTCCAAAATCCAATAAACTAAACATCCGAGGTTATTTTAGTGTAACCGGGACAGTATATGTACTGGGTATATATTTGATATACCCCTGATATATGAGGTATATATTTGATATAGCTTGATATACAAGTGGATAATGTCCCGTGAATAACCTAAAGGGTCTATAGTATATGGATAAGGCTGGGTATCTTATCTTGGCAACACTATGGATACGGCCCACTCTGTAAAGGTTACAGACGACTCGATCCAGGTCGTTCGTGTGGAGACATGCGAGTAGGGGTATCCTATACAATGCGTTTGTATAAGACCGGACCACGAAATAGCCAATCTTTAGATATAACACCGTTAACTAATAGATTGCTATTTCTTAGGATGACCATGCAACTCATTCTCAATCCTGAGTGAGTTATGGACTTCCGCCCGTGAGGGCTCGTCCTTTGATCTGTATGGGTGAGAGTGGCTCAAGTTGCCTACTCAACATTCCTACCATTTTGGAGACGAGACCGAGTGGGGAGCTGGGAACATAACTTCACAAGATGGAATTCACTTCTCTCCGACTTTAAGGGAGTAGATGAGTGTTCCCTTAAATGCTGACTCCGGGACTTGAACAAGGGGCCCCACCCTCTCATTGGCCTGAGAGGGACATCTAGTTCTTAGTCGGACCATAACCGGGTTGTTCATTAGAGGAGAAGTGGTATTTAAGGAGTAAGATGTAACTCAGAGGTAAAACGGTAATTTGACCCAACTTGAGTTACGAGCACTCGTGAAGGATTGACTCGTCATTAATGGTCGTATATCCATAGACACGAAAACATTCTGCAGTGAGAATAGTGCAACTGCGGGTCTTTAGTGGAATGACCCGTAGTTAACGAATCTTGATTAACTCGGCCAATGAGTTTGACCGATTAATCTTGCATCATTGGAGCTTCTGATCTGTAGGTCCATTAGGTCCCCTTGCTAGCTCATAACGGGTAAAACGAGGATCAAGTTTTTGGAAGAATTTGAATTGTTCAAATTACTTAAGGTATTATATGTATATTGATACATTATAATATATAGTTAATTATAAATTAAAACTATATATTATGAGAGAAATTTTTTGAATGAGATTCAAATAAAATTAATAAGAATAAGATTCATATTAAAACTATAGGTTAAAAATAATGTGCATAAGATGTACATTAGAACTATAGGTTATACGAGAGAAATGTTTTAGAATATGATTCTATTCATCTGATAAATAATTAAGGGTTAATTATTTATATATATATATATATTAATTATTATTTAGATTAATAATTAATTAACATTTATTAATTAATATGATTAATTAATTAATTATATATATATTAATTATTAATATTAATATTAATATTTAACTCCCCTGCATTATTGCAGGGGAGTGGGGGAGTTATGTGGTTTTCTCCAAAAGCCTGCAATGGTTACAGAACGAAAACAAAAAAGAGGCAAAACTTCCATTTTTTTTCTCTCGATCAAGCTCTCTCAATCAAACTATCCCTTTCGTTCCAAAGAAACGCTCCCACAAGCGTTTTCTCGAAACCCAAGAGGATAGCAAGGAAGATCGTTTGGTGGTGTTCATTGGGAAAAAGTTGAAGAAACGTTCTTCAAAGGTAATAATTTTCCCCCTGTTTTTCCTTCTTGCACATTTTGATTTTGTTACCCAAATATCACGATCAACGGTCCGCTTCCGCTCTTGGATTCAAAGTATATATAACATACTTTCCTCTCTCTATCACGTTCTCCTTTATATTCACACTGTGAGTTCCATGCTCGGCCTCGTGTCGCCCTGGGCGCGGCCTCCCTACAGAAGGTGTTTGCATGGTTTAATATTGAGGTGAATAGAGATAGTATTTATAGTAAGTGGGAGAAGGACGTGTGACAACATATCCTGCCGTCTCCGCCATTGGTTTGCACCTTGAGGTTTCATACATGACCTTCGTGTCGTCCTGGAGCGACCATCTCTACGGAGGGTTCATTGTATGGAATCAAAACAAAGGCAAACTCCAGAAATGGATAAGGGTCTCTTAGGTTTTGCACCAATATTTTCCTTCCGTACGGCTGTATTATTGGGGTGGATCTTTGAGGTACGAAAATGACGGGTCACACTTCTGGGGAGTTGTTAAGTTAGTTAGCAATTTCCTAACCAAACAAACGATGACTAAAGTTTATAGGAATAAGAGTTATTTTGGTGCAAAATTTAGTTGAGAACGTCTCAATTCAGTGAAGGAGTACCTGTTTGCCCGACGGTAGCTATTGCTCTAAATCACTGAAGCGTCGTTGCAAAACAATTTTGTTAGGGTGCTTGATTTTGCTAAAATTTGATTGGGTTTAAAGGCTAATGCATATTTCAATGCAGTGTGATCAGTGTGGATTATCACTTTTGCTACCATCAGGTAGACTCTAAACTTCTCAAATGCGAATACCACCGCAAGGAACTCGTTCTCTATAATGGTATAGTGAAATTGAGCCTTTATCAGTGTCTTGTTGGCATAATAGATTGGGTGTGATGCTTTATCTTTCTTTTTCGCAACACTACTCGTACGGCAAACTCACTGGCATCTCACATTAGTTCAAATGGAAGCTTCCATTATGGGCTTGCATGATTGGGGCGTGGGTGAGCGCATACACCAGTTCATCAAATGCTTGCAAACGGTAAGAAGAAAAGTAAAAAAAAAAAAACCTATTGTTTTCTATCAAAGAACATAACGGTTTTGAAAATTTAGAAAAATCCTTTATAAAGCGTCGGTAGAGCCCTCGTGGCCTAGGAAGCTTTGGACTCCCTTTACATTAGCTGGCGACAACAACTGCTCAATGACTTATACTTTGGCCTTATTCATTTTCAATTAGTTTTTCAAGACTCGGTGCCCCAGCAATATGCCGTTTTGTACCATGAACTGGCACTTTTCCCAATTGATCAATAGGTTGGTTTATTCACAACGCTGCAGCACCCATTGAAGATTTCATAAACAATCATTAAAGCTTGCCCCGAATACCAAAAAGTTGTCCATGAAGACTTCGACCACGGACTCGACTAGATCCGAGAAGATGACCATCATACAGTGCTGAAATGTGGCTGAAGTATTGCACAGACCGAACAACATCCTGTTAAAGGTGAAAGTTCAATAAGGAGGTAAAGGTTGTCTTGTGTTAATCTTTAGGTGCAATAGTGATCTAGTTGTAGCCATTGTATCCATTAAGGAAACAGTAATACTCCTGCCCAACTAATTTTTCCAACATCTGGTCCATGAAAGGCAAAGGGAAATGGTCCTTTATTGTAGCTTTATTAATATTCTAGTAGTCCATACATATTCTCCAGCCTGTAACTATTCGAGTGGGGATTAGCTCATTTTTTGAATTCTCAACCACTGTCATTCCCTTATTTGGAACACATTGTGCTTGACTGACCCATTCACTATCTGAGATCGGGTATATAATCACAACATCCAGCCACTTAATTATCTTATTTTTTTCGCAACTTATTTCATTGCAGGTTTAGCCTATAATGTGGTTCCACTGAATTCTTTCAATATTCTTCAAAAGAATTTTATGCATGCAATAACTAAGGCTTATCCCCTTAATATGTGCGATTGTCCAGCCTACGGCTCTTCGGTGTTCCCCCAGCACTGCCAGCAACTCGTTTTTTTCCTTAGACGGATTTGCGACAATAATGATTGGTAACATGTTGGACGTACCGAGGTAGGTGTACTTTAAATATTGCGGAATATCTTTTAGTTCTAGTTCATGTGGCTTATTAACAAGTTGTTTCAACTACATTCGGTCAACATCCTCTAATTCCAAACTCTCGTGAACTCTGGACCATAATTTTGCTAACTCCATTTCGCAGTCCACATAGAAAATTTCTTGGAAAATTTCATCTGCTTGCTCCATCATATTATTCAATCAAGTGTTCCGATGCTACAACATGGTTTCCACACTAAGCGTCGCCATTGCATCTTCATCTAGCACTCGCAATACCATACATTCCTCAGCATCCAAAGGGTATTTCATGGAATCATATAATGAAAATTTAATTTCTTGGTCATGCACCCTCATAGTGGCCTGCTGATTCTGTCCTGAAAATCCTGGTGGATATTGTGTTTTCTAAGGATATACTTGAGCATTACTTGTTCCCACACTGTGTCCTTCTTCGTTTCCTCCCCAACTAAAGTTAGGATGATTTATCCAACTTGGATTGTATGTGTTCCTATATACATGATTTCTATTATGCTGCGGTTTGCCCAAATAAAACACCAAAGCATGATTGCCTCGACAATTCTCAAACTCGTGCTTACGTTCACAACATGGGCATAGAGCACTTTGTACAGCATTCACCTTAGCTTTGGAGGCTCCAGCCTCACTTGCATTAGCATTTTTCGTAACTATATTAGCCAACCATGACATCTTCGAATTGAAGTATGCTACCAGATCATTTGCCACCAGGCCTCTCAAATTTGTTGAAGAAGCAACCCTACATTTCGACCATTCATGCTTGTTGCGTAAAATTCGCTATAAGATGTCGAATGCTTCCTCATACGACTTTGACAATAAGCCCCATTCACCAAGTTGTCTATCACCAGCTGAGTTGCCTCGTTCAGCACATTATAATAAGTTTCTATTTGCATATAACACGGTATTCCATGATGAGGACACTTTTGAAGCAACCCTTTATTCACTTGAAGATTATCTCGGGAGCTGCTGAAAATTATTGATTTTGCTCCGTAGCTCGATGTTATTGGAAGGTAAGAAATATTGCATCAAATTATTTTCTGCTAAATCGGTCCATAGTGTGATCGATTCAGCTAGTAGGGAATCCAACCATGCTCTAACGGTATCCCTTAAAGAGTAAGGGAATAATTTTAAACGAATAGCCTCCTTACTTACTCCTTATACTTTAAATGAACCTGCCACTTGCATGAACTATCGCAGATGCCAATGAGAATCTTTTGATGCCAGTCCATGGAATGGTCCCACAGCCTGAAGCATTTGAAACATTGCTGGCTTCAACTAAAATCTATCAGCTTCAATTATAAGATCTGCTATCACATAATTGAAGTCATAAACGGCAGGAGCAACATAAGCTCTAATTTCATGCTCTGTGTCATATGCTAGCAGGACAACGTTCAAGGGAGGGACTGGGACGACAACTTCAGCTCTAACCCCTTATATCCTCTCCAGTTCCTATTTTGGTCGAACTGATGCGTCTGAATTCATGGCTACTCCTCTACATTGTATTTGTTGTTCCGTCTTTCTTCATCTTAATGTGCGCTCAGGTTCTTGGTCGAATGCAAATTAAATTGTAGGAAAATCGTTCATCCACTGCACAGCCTACGTGCAACACATAAATAAAGGGATTCCTTAAGCACCGTATTTCGAAATAACAAACCCAATTTTTATGAATTCTATATCCCCAGCAACGACGCCAAAAACTAGTTCGATTTCCTCAACACTAGGAAATATAGTGCAAGTATACACTAATTTATCAGTTGTAGTATTTAAACAAGGTCGTCTCGTTGAGGAAATAGGTTACAAATGGATGCAGTAATTTTGAAATACCAAAAGTAAAAATAAACGATGCTTTGACTTTGTTTTGTGAACTCTGAAATGCATAAAAATAAACAACAAACAATAGAGAAAATTTCTAATCATACTCAAGAGCATCCAATCAGAAAACACAAAAATGATGTGAAATTACGACTTGTTAGTAAATCGGGGAGGTGATTTCCACTTGCTCTTTCTCCCCAAAAATTGCTATATAAAATTACTTTAAAACGCTGATTGCCCGATATTCACGGCTCTCTCCCGAGATACCGAACACATGCTTTAACCCGACTCTCATCGTGACTAAAACAAGAAATACAACCAATATTTAGGCACTATAGGGTGGACCCCATCCTTGAGTATTCACATTCCCACTGCACAAGGGGAGAACTGGAACTAACGTAACTAAATCCACTCAGCTAAATTCAATCATTCCTACATGAACAATCCATTATTAAGCATAAATTATTAAAACTGAGGAATTTAGGAATTGTAGCAGCTTGGGGGCCCACTCAATGCATTCTCACATTTTTCTTAGGTTTATTGATAAGGACCATCACATTTACACAACATAAAATGCCCACAAACGCCTATGAAACACTTTCTAATTGAGAGTTATCAATAGCATCTGAGCGGGAGCCCTGACCAACTCTTATACTCGGGAAAGTGCCTTAAAAAATCGAGTATCCAAAGGCCTGCTTACAGCAAATGATATGCCACGTGGGCGGTCTGGACTCGGGGGCAGCCGTGAAACTTTGAGTGTTCATATAAGGGAATGATATTGTCCAATTAGGCGCACTGGTTGACTACCCAACTTGGGAAAGTGTCGTGGATCATCAGGTCTCCATAGTCTTGCTCACGGCTGAGCAAATCCATGTATGCGATCTGGTCTTATGGGCAGCCTTGGAACTTTCAGTGTTCCGATAAGGCAATGATAGCATCCGAGCGGGAGCCCTAACCGACTAATGTACTCGGGAAAGTGACTTGGAACATCGGGTCTCTAGAAGCTAGCTCACGTTTGAGTAGATGATACGTAGGCAGTATGGACTCAGAGGAGCCTTGGAACTTTGAGCGTTCATGCAAGGCAACGACAGCGTCCGAGTGGGATGGTCAACACCTCTACTCAAGAAAGTGCATTGGAACATCGAGTCTTTAAAGGTTTGCGCACGGCCGAGCACATTCATCGTAGGTAGTTTGGACTCAAGGGCAACCTTTGTGTTAGGGTTGACTTTTTACTATAGAAATGTGAGTCAGTACGCATGTTTAACCATCAAAATTATCCCTTTTCCATCATGATTAGCTAAAGAGGTTTGCATATTCTCAAAGTAGAACATGCATAAATCATTTATGGATAATATGCAATATATGGTACCTTCGCAAAAATGTGAGAAAAACGTGGTCAAAGTTGGAAGAAAATCGTAAGATAATGTTTTGCGGGAAAAGCGCCTGGAGCTTTTTGGCATGGTCAAACCTCTGAAATGTGCGTTTCACTCAATGATGGGTAAGGGAGTCATTTCTAGCATGTTTCAATGAAGCCAAAATCGTGAGTCCAAGTCAAGAAGAGGTGGTTTGGAGAATCTCAACTCATTTCCTACTAAACATAGGCCCTATGACTCATTAATGAAAACGAGTTGATAATTACTTTCTAGGATTGTAATCACACATAGAAATATGATTATAGGTTATCCTAGCCTCTGCATCAACCAAAAGCAGTTTGTGAAAGAGTATAACTCATATTCCCAAGTTAACTAGACTGTAGCTGGCGCATTTCTCCAAAGTGTGTATCTTTTATATTTTTCCATCAAAACTAAGGTAAGAGGAAAGGAGGTTTAGTTTTATAAAATTGTTTGATATTTGAAACTCTAAACAACAACATTTTATCACTACTTTCTTCATAAACCATAGTTGCATTTTGAACCATTCAATTCTTTAAACCCGTTTTAAAAAGCACATGCCCTTAATGAATCGACCTTTGATTATTCCCAAGTATTACTTGTGACCGTGTATGCTTGCACGTGTCTCTTATATTTAAAGGTAAATAAAGTCCCAACAAGTCTTTTGCACTGTTGCTGGGACTTATTTTCAAAATCATTTTTTCTTTCAAGTGAATTGTTTCATTTTGTGATTGTTGCATACCTATGTCTTGATACTTAATTGTTATATCTAACTTTTGAGGGAGTTGTGTATGAGCACAAGGTCCAGAAATTGAAATAACCCTTAAAATGAGAAAACGTGAACAGATGTTAAGAAAAGAGAGAGAAAATCAAAAAGAGAAAGAAGTTCAAGAAGTTGTAGAAGTTTAAGAAGTCGAAGAAGAGACCATCCAGATGAATTGAAATCCACCTCCTCCACGAGATCCTCCACTTCCACAATATCCACCTGTGAACGAAGATATGGATGGTGAAGGAGGAAACCGAGGAGGAGAAGTTCTTAATCTGATCCTTTTAGCTGATAACTGAGATGTAGCCATATAGAACTATGTCACTCATACGTTCAATAACTTAAATTCAGGGATAAGTAATCCTTTACAACAAGCTGCATAGCTGGAGCTTAAGCCGGTCATGTTCCAGATGGTGCAGAAGATGGGCCAGTTTGCAGGATTGACAAACGAAGATCCTTATTCCCATCTCAAATCTAATGCATTTCAACTTCCTAGTGTCTCTGAAGATCCACTAGGACTAAATTTGTTTCCTTATTCTCTTTAGGACAATGCAAAGACTTGGCTAAATGCACTGAAACTAGATTCTATGACCACTGGGGCGGAACTGACGGATAAGTTTTTGGCAAAGTACCATACTTTGACTAGGAACACAGATCTTAAAAAAGACATTGTGTCTTTTCGACAAAATGAGAACGAAACAGTTCAAGAAGCTTCGGAGCATTTTAAAAAGTTACTTAGGAGATGTCGGAGTCATGGATTGCCTGCATGTGCGCATATTGAGCAATTCTATAGGGGATTGGATCGTCCATCGAGAATAATGTTGAATGCCACAACCAATGCTTCATTGTTAGAGAAGTTAGTTAATGAAATCGTTGAAACAACTTTAATACAAGCCCAAATGATAGCTATGAATGAGATGTTGAAACAACTGACAATGGAGAAGGACACCAAAACCGCTACTTTAGCAGCGATTATTGAACAATCTCTTGTTTTACAAATTTCTTATACATCTTGTGTTTATTGTGGTGATAACCACTTGTATGAAAACTATCCAGCTAATCCAGTGGAACTTCAATTCATATTCAAACGCATACAACCCTTGATGAAGGCACCATCCAAACTTGTCTTGGAGTAACCAAGGAAGAGCCAGTAGCAGTGCAAAAGCACGAGCTCAACAATTTAAGCAAAACGACACTCCTTCTTGTTTTCCCACTCAACCTGCATTGCCACCACAACATTACAACCAACAAAGAGTGCAGAACTATAGTCAGCAAAGTGGTAACAATGGGAGTTTGGAGGCCATGATGAAATAATACATGACAAGGACTGACGCTGCAATGAGAAACTTGGAGATGCAAGTGGGGCATATAGCGAACGAACATATGTTTATACCTCAAGGTACATTGCCAGGAAACACAGAAAATCCTAAGCGAGATCGAGATGGTAAAGAGAAATGTAAGGCAGTCATCACAAGAAGCAGACTGAGTTATGATGGACCAACACGTGCAGATGAAAGAATCGATGTAGCTACACCCGTACCTGCATCCGTCCCTAACACACACCCAGGAGAGAAAGTAGAACTCGTAAGCTCGTTTGAGAAAGGTAAGAAGGTCGACAAAGGTATGCAAGTAGTGCACTACACTACTCCACGGGTCGGTAATGTTAAAATTCATCTACCTTTCCCCCAAAGGTTAGTTAAAGAATCAATATAGTAATTTTATGTTCTTTGAAATACTGAAACAGATGCATATAAATATCCCTCTCATAGATGTTTTAGAGCATATGTCTAACTACATCAAGTTTTTAAAAGATATCGTTTCTACGCGTAATAAATTAGGTGAGCATGAAACGGTAGCCTTAAGAAAGTGTAGTAGTGATGCTTTTGGGAATCCATTGCCTGTCAAATTTAAGGATCCAGGTAGTTTCACTATCCCTTGCTCGATAGATGGTAAGAATTTAGGAAGAGCATTGTGCGACGTAGGAGCAAGCATTAATCTTATGCATCATTTTGTCTTTACATAGTTAAAAATAGGAGAAGCTTGTCCCACTATTGTAGCTTTGTAACTAGCTGATAGGTCCATAAAGAAACCGGAAGGAAAAATATAAGATGTTATTGTTAAAGTCTATAAGTTTATTTTTTCCGCCGATTTCATTATTTTGGATTGTGAAGCAGATATTGAGGTGGCTGATAAGCGCCAAGGTTGCTCGGGTTTACAAAGCTAGAGGTCCTTCTAAGATCCTTGCAAACATTCACAAAAACGACTAACTTACCGAATGATTTCAACCAAGAGTAAGGTTAGAAGATGAATCACTCTTAGATCGGACTTAGAATCTACGATGGTCACTCCTAGATCCTAAGACGACTCACTCCAGAAATAGCTTGATCGAGACTAATCCAATGAATCAGTTTAACATCAAACCTAAAGCAAGATTTGAAAGAAGCAACAACAAATGTGTTAAGGAACAAAAGTACTTGAATTCCAATATGTTTAATCTTAAGTTCTCCCCATAACAAGAGCATTACAAGCCTTTAAATAGGCCAAATGGTCGTTCAACATAAGAACACCAAAAGTTTTTCAAAATACTACTTAATGCAAATTGTAGAAAATAAGACATGCAAATTAAAACTTGATTGCACATCATTCTAGACACTTAAATGCGGATCARAAAACRTAGTCACGCTTCAAATGGTCTTATMTATGTGCTGTAGGAGGCGCTTCACATTTGGATGACATTTGACAAGCTTTGACTTCACAAACTCCCAAGGGGTGCAATCTGCCAAGGCACCTGTTCACAATTATGCACACATTTTTTGTCCTCYGTGCCATCTYTCAAAATAGACAACTTTTYYYGTGCCATCTTTSYTCCATTCTCTTCTTGAYTCATTGAAGTRACATTATGAACAAATTTGGGCTMAAAAMTCTTTGTTGATTATTGTGCATTAACAAGCTTTTGAAGGTGCAGTGTGAAAGCCTCTTGAATCTTCTTGTCTTGCTTCTTGTAATTGCTCCTTTGGTGCATGTAATTGGTCGCAAATGGATTCGTATCAGTGGCAATCATTATTGGGAGGCGGTTTTAGCAACCGATGACATTATATTCAATGTTACAAAATGAGAGATAACCATAGAGGTCAACAATGAACAAGTCACATTCAACGTCCTTGATGCGATGCGTCTCCCATATGAAGTCGTTGAGTGCTCTGCAATAGGGACAACTATGGAGGAACTCCAAGAAATGATTGTGGAGGACTTAGAAGCATATTTGGAGGTTGCGTAAAAAGAAGGCAAAATTGTGCAAGCACAATTTTGGCAAAAATTGAGACGTTCGAGTTCTTGCAACCAACGACGGCTATTTGAAATCCATGCAGCCTTCCATTGTTAAACCTCCATAATTGGAAAAGAAACGCACGCCCTCTCACTTAAAATATGCATATTTGGGTTAAAATGATACTTTGACGGTTATCCTTTCTTCGTATTTGATTAATGAACATGAATCATTTCTTTTTAAGGTATTATCTAAGTACAACCAGGCTATTGGATGGACCATAGCGGACATAAGAGGAATTAGCCCCAGGTTTTGAATGCACAAAATCATATTGGTAGAAGGAGCCACAAATTCTATTGAGAGTCAAATGAGGCTGAAGCTCAAAATGAAAGAGGTCATAAAAAAGGAGATAATAAAATGGTTAGATGGTGGGGTGATCTACTCCATTTCAGATAGCAGCTAGATTCGCCTGGTTCAATGCATTCCCAATAAGGGCAGTATGACGGTAATAACCAACCCTAACAACGAATTGATCTCGACAAGAACGGTAACTAGTTAGAGAGTGTGCATGGACTATCGTCATCTAAACAATATAACTAGAAAATTCCATTTTCCACTTTTATTTATTGATCGAATGCTTGATCGTCTTGAAGGGAACGAGTATTGTTTCTTCCTTGATGATATTCTGGTTACAACAAGATAACAATAGCTTCGGAGGGCCAAGAAAATACCACTTTCACGTGTCCCTATGGGATATTTGCATTTTGGAGGATGTCGTTCGGTCCTTATAACGCTCCTGCCACCATCCAAAGATGGATGACTGCTATTTTTTCTGACATGGTAGATTGAACGGTAGAAATATTAATGGATGATTTTTCTGTGTTTGGATAGTCTTTTGAAGTTTGTTTATAAATTTTAAAAGATGTTTTAAAAGTTGGGAAGAGACTAAGCTCGTGCTTAATTGGAAGAAGTGTCATTTTATGGTACGTTAAGGAATAGTCTTAGGTGACAAAATTCCAAGAAAAGGAATTGAGGTCGATAGGGCTGAGATAGTTTTGAATTCTAAATTACCCCTTCCTATTGTTGTAAAATGTGTTAGAAGTTTTTTAGGATATGTGGGTTTCTACCACCGTTTTATTCAAAACTTTGCACAAATTTCTAACCCTTTATGTCAGTTGTTAAAAGGGGATCAACCCTTTAATTTTGATGAAAACTATTTGAAAGCTTTTGAGACACATAAAGATGCACTTAGTTTAACACTTATCATAATTTAACTTGATTGGAACTTGTCGTTCGAACTAATGTGTGGTGCAAATGACTTTGCGATAGGTGCGATATTCGGTCAGCAGAAAGGTAAAATTCTTCATTCTATGTTTCACCCTTCGCCCGCCACCAGTGGAAGCAAGCTAGCCCACCGGTACTACCAAAAAGTCTCATGCTTACGTTACTGTTATTGATGGTTTTATTATCTTGGACCCCAGTATGCAAGAAAGACTTTGAAGAGTAGTCAGTTAAACTACATTGTGACTAAGAAAGAGTTTTTAGCTGCTGTTTTCACATTCGATAAATTTCGTTCATATTTAATTAGGACTAAGGTAATAGTTTTTACTGATCATTCTGCATTAAAATACTTGTTTGCTAAAAAATAAGTTAAGTGTAGGTTAATTAGATGGATATTATTGCTACAAGAGTTTGATTTAGAGATAAGAGATAGAAAAGGACGGAAAACCAAGTAGCATATCAGTTGTATAGAGTATAGTCTTCTTTGCAACACGTTAACTATGAAATTAAATAACATTTTGTTGACGAGCATATGTTAGCTATTTATGAAGTCTCTTTGTCTGCTGATTAGGCGATCTATCTGGTTATCAACGTAATTCCTAGTGGTTTAAGTAACCACCATATTAAGAAGTTCTTTCATTGATTTTATAGATGGGATGAACCTTTCTTGTTTAAATTGGAGCCTGACAACATTCTTCGTAGGTGTGTTGTTCAGCATGAACATAAGGAGATTCTGGAGGCGTGCCACAAATCACCATATGGCGGTCATTTTGCTAAACGCAAAACTGCAAAGAAGATCCTCCAAAGTGGGTTCTTTTGGCAGTCCCTCTTTCGAGATGCAGGCATAGTCGCTCAAAGTTGTAGCCGATGCCAAAGATCAAGTAACTTGACACAAAAACATGAGATGCCTCTAAACCCAAATATTGGAAGTTAAGATGTTCGATGTTTGGGGCATTGGCTTCATGAGTCTGTTCCCGCCATAATTTTGTAAGAATTACATTCTTTTGATTGTTGACTACATTTTGAAATGGGTTGAGGATTTGGCCACCCCTACTAACAATGCCAATGTAGTTGATCTCTTCTTGCATAAGTTTATTTTTACTAGATATGGTACAACTATATGCTTGATTAGTCATGACGGCACACCCTTTTTAAATAGAGTAGTTGGTAATTTGTTAAAAAAATATAACATCAATCATCAGATTGCTACTGCCTATCACTCTTAAACTAACGGTTTAGCAGAGATATCTAATATGGCAATAAAATCAATTTTAGAGAAGTTTGTGAATGTGAATATGAATCACTTGGCTATTAAGTCTAATGATGCATTATGGGCATATAGAACTGCATATAAAACTCTGTTAGGTATGTTCCCATATCTCATTGTTTTTGGCAAGGCTGTCATCATCCGCTAAATTATAACATAGAGAATTTTGGGCTATATGGAAGCTAAATTTTGATTATTACGGTGCAGGTGTGTTAGAGTATATATTAGTATATTTTACATTCTTTTAAATAATATGTATTCATTTGTCCTTTACCTTCCCCTTCTAGGATTAGGTCAACATTGTATATTTGTCTATATATATAGACTTCAGTAACGAGAATAAGATCAATCTGGTTCTCTCAAACCTTAGTTTCTACATGGTATCAGAGCTCTAGGTTTTTTTGCCCATTAGGGTTTTGTGCCCATTAGGGTTTTGTCCATTGTTATCCAACTCAACTCACTACCACTGATGTCTCCGCCGCTGCCACCGTCGTCGCTGCCGCTGCCACCCACCGCCACTACAGCCACCGACCACCGC
>NW_019104822.1:104258-116368 GCF_001995035.1 Momordica charantia | reverse complement strand
GCTTTCAGGTCGGTCCGGAAGCCGGGTTCGAGCTACAACCAGGAACGCACTGTTGTGCAAATCTTTGCATAAACAACTAGTATAAATAAATTGTTCTAAAAAATATTTAATATTTTATTCACAGTTTAATAAATATGTCAATAAAATATATATTAATTATTTAAAAAATGGGATCGGGGATCGGATCGGGCATACATTTCTCATTCCTAAAGTGGGGACCCGACCTTGTAGGAACTTTTGTCACTCCTAATGTAGAGATGAAAATAAATTTTTGAAGGAGAAATTTTAGAGTGATAAACAAAAAAGATTTAGAAAAAAAATAATTAGTGAAAGAAAAGTTAAAAGACAAGAAAAACTATAGAGAGGAAGAGTAAAGTTGAGAGGAAAAGGTTCGTTAAAGAAAAGAAAAAGAAAAATTATAGTAAGAAAAAATTTAGAGATAGAAACAAGATTAGAAACATTATTGTTAGAGAAAATAAATAATACAAAGAGAAATAAAAGTTATAGTGAAAGAAAATTGAACCATAAAAGAAGATATAATTTTAATAGGAAACTAGATCAGGAAGAGAAAAGAATGTAATTTTAGAGAGAGAAAAGTTTGGGAAAATATTAAATTTTTATAGAGATAAATGATAGTGATCTGTTAGAACAAAAAGAAAAGAAAAATAAAATTCATAGAGATGAAAAATTTGGAAAAAGATAGAAATAATGATAAATATTTAAGATATTAAAATTTTAGAGAGAAATTTATAAAGAAAAAAATTTAGAATGAGAAAGAAATTTGTTAAAGATAAATATCAAAGAAAAAAGAAGTGGACTATTGGAAGAAAAAAAGAGATTTTGAAGAGCAAAAATATCTTTCTAAATTTTTTTTTTTATTTACATAGAGTTCCTAAATGGTTTCTGGAAAACAAAAAACAGAAAATTGAATGGCTATTAAACCCTTTTTTTTTTCAAAAACTAAAAATCAAAAACAAAAAACGAAATGATTACCAAACGGGCTCTTAGTAATTATCTTTTTTGTTCTTAATTCTAAACCATTCAAGTTTGAACAGACCCGTCGTTTAATTTGCCACATCAGACTTCTCTTAAATCTAACCTCGTTTTTTATGACAGAGACTAAATTTTTACCAATTTTAATTAACGACAGAGACTAAATTGTTACCAATTTTAAAATACATGAACTAAATCGTCACTTTTTAAAATTCAGTTCAGAGACCAAATGTGTTTTTTAACCATAGTGATATAACAGGTTTCTTATACCAACTCCATAAACTTTAGTCAATAATATAAAATAAATAACATTTTTTTCTATTAATTTTGATTTTGATTCATAAATATTTGAACAAAGTTGAGAAAGAAGCAAACATAATTAAATAAATATATTTTTAAAGTAGATAAAATTAAATTAAAGTATTTATGGTGTATTTATTTAGTTCCTTAGAAACAAATAAATAAATAAGCCTCAATGAAATTTGTAAACAAATACCATATAGGTAAAATTAAAATTTTAGTCTCTCAATTTTGAGAGTTGTTCTCTATAGATCTTGAACTTCAAATATTTTTATTTTGCTTTCGATAGATCTTGAACTTCAAATATTTCTATTAATACGAGGTTAAAGTTTAAGAACATATTACAATCTTTAAAAACATATTAGACACAACAGCTATAAAAGTTAAAGTATCCCATCATACCCAAACCATGTATCGGCATAACACGTTAATTTTACGTTAATTTTAATTAATCCATATATTATGTAAAAATTTAATGCCTGTAAGATTGAATTTTAATTGTAACAAAAACCTTTCCGTGCTAAATCATTGAAGATTCATTATAAAAAATTTCCATGGAAAAATACCATAAAATAAAAGATTTGGAAATTAAAGGTAGTGACTAAATTTGGAATTTGGAAAAAATGAGAGACAAAATTCAAATCTATAATTTGAGAGAAGTTATTAACATTTTAACCTGTTAGGTTATACTCAAATTAGCATAAATCCTCGACCGGCTCAGATGTAATGTAAATGCAATTAATTAATCTTTGCTTTGTCTTGAACAAGAAAGGAGAGAGAGATCTGTAATTTGAGGGAAGTTATTAACGTTTTGACCCGCTCAGCTATACTCAAGTTAGCATAAATCTTCACGGGTTCAAATTTAATGAAACGCCATTATTTTTTTTCCCTATGTCTTGAAAAGAAGTGAGAGAGAGAGAGAGATAAAATGGCATGTATAACTTAACTTGCATTAAAGGATATAAATTCAAGAGACTAAATGATAGTAAGCTAGAGGCATAGTATTTGAAAGGGACGAATGAGGAATGAACTGATTTGGAAAACAAACGATCTACTGAAGCTTCTTTATCCCAGGAAATGAAGGTAGAACCGCAATAAGAGCATCTCCATATCCAACAGGCTCTGTTATAAAATGATGAATTCAGAAGCCATTACTAATGAAAATTTCACTAAAAACGTCGAATACCGACGTACCTCCGTCCTTGCGTAGTATCTTCACGACTTCTCCAGATATGTCAGACTGCAAAATGAAATGAATTAAAGAAACAACACCCAACAGTAAGATTTATGTGAATATAATCAATTCAGTACAACCGAAACAGCAGGAGGACACAGAACATGTCAAAGGAATGGTATGGAACATGAATAATCAAACACCGACGATTCCTCTGTTCGATGGATACTGACTGTAGAAGTTTAAGGTAAAGACTCGAACCTCGATAGGGATCTCCGCACCTAACTGATCAATGTAACAAAGCACTTGACTCTCTTTTACTACCTGGTTCTGTTTAGTAAATCTACGTTAGTTAAGTTTGATATATCATCATCATATGTCATAAGGTGAAAGTGCATGGGAAGATCAAAATGCACCAGGCCAAAAAATTCCAATGTGTTCGTTTAAGCTGGCACTGGGGAGGGGGGCATTTATCGTACCTCTTTACATGATGGCGGAGCACGCTTGCCTTTTATTGTCCGAGACCGCCGAAAGATCCCAACCTGCATTCAAATCTCACCTCACTGTCCACAATTTAAGAAATAAAGAAATAAGCAAAATTTTTGTATACTTACTTTAGGAGATTGAAGTATTGCTAGGCCTTCATCTGTAGCTTTTTCTACAAATCTCGAGATCCCTGCCGGAGAAGAAGAAACAGGCTCTGCTTTGAACAAAGCTAATGATGTTGTTTTACCTGATCCATTCAAATCCGATCCTACAGAACTTGCATTTTGACTAGCAGGAGCAGGAGTGTGAGCTAGGGGAGGAGGTACATCTTCGATTTTTAAGCCCCTCACCATATGCAAATCAAATCCACTAAGCTAATGTAATAGCACAAGGAAAAAAGAAAACATTTGAAACAAAGAAGTTAAATATACCAAAATGTATTTTCCTCTCTGTAGAAAGAAGAGCACAACCATATTATTCAAATAGTTTATTACTACTTACTCTCAGTTCAAACTCCGTAATTGAGGACGTGTCACATATGTTTGTGAGCAGGATTTCGACCTGCACACGATATCGAATGAAAAGTATGGTTCAGGTTCCCGAAATGATATCGCTAACGCTATTTGAGGAGATGTTTAATTTATTAAAAAAAAGGAAGAGAGAGCATCATTATATGAAACCAAAAAGCACATAGGTTAGATGGATGGAACATAGTAAAAGGTTGTTGAAGCTGCTCTTAGCCAATTTCAAGCTGCAATATAAATGAGAATTCAATGCTCGTCGCTTGATAAGGAGTAAAGATACCAATATGGATGAATCGTCTATTAGTCCACCATACTAATCAAGTTTACGGTTGTCCAACCATGAACTTACCTTCCCTGTCCTAACTATCGCCCTTATATTGCTTCTTCCTGACTAGTAGCGAACATGAAAAAAGCAAGAATCTACCAGTATATTGAATAAACTTTTAATTCATAAAAAGCAAGTCTACCTCATGCAAATTTGGGATAAGTTGGCTTGCCAAACTGGAAACTTTTGTTTCTTCAGAACCTCTTTTCAATCTGGTTATGGCTGTACCTCATCAATTAGACAGATGCAGCAAATCAGAGAGAATCAAACATTCCAACAGAATTTAGGAAACAAAGTATAACAACAATGTTGCACATAGTTTTGCAAATTATGGTTCATGTTAAATTCTTTATGCCAATTTTGAACACCGTAAGTTGAGTGAAAGCTGTTAAGGTTGATTTGACAACCTCCAGGAGATTAGAGAATGCAAAAATGTACATACCTTGAGGTGTATATGAAAATGAATAACCTACCTTTAAAATTCAATAGTAATTGACTTTTGAAAGATGACTCAAGAAGAGAAGTCTTGGTCATTTTTCAACAAGCTTAGCCTAATTCTAATCCAACCAACCACACCAGCTTACCAATTTGTTGACTAAAAGTAAGTTCCTAATGTATCTTTCTATTAAAAGAAAAACTCAACATAACGCAAAAACTTAGAGTGAGAAAAACTATGAACTCTACATAGAAGAAAATTGCAAAAACTGACTTTTGACTACAATTACATAATGTGTGGCATTCATGAAAAGACTATAAGTTAGATAGGCACATACTCTGGGTCTCGGGCGATGTACTACTACATGCATGTAAAGCCACCTTGCGAGACAAGTGTGATATTACCAAACCCGAATATTGTGGCAGTGTCCTGCCTATCCAATTTCTTAACGTACAAGGTGGTGAAGTAGAGACTCTTTCCCTACTAACATCCAACCTTGAGACTTTAAAATCTGCAGTTCTTAAGCTGCCTGCAATATGATGGGACAACAGCAACAATGATATTATCAAAATAAAAATCTCACACAACTTCCTTAACAATCAAAGACTGAAAAGTGTGTTTGGCATGTCGTTTTAAAG
This sequence comes from Momordica charantia, assembly GCF_001995035.1. Next base: position 111,492 of record NW_019104822.1, on the reverse strand, counting down.
TGTGTTTTTAAGTAAAAATTTGTACTGTTTGTTTGTTTAAAATTTTAAAGTTTGTTTCTACCTCTCTAAAAGTACTTTTCAAATTTTGGTGGTTTAAGAAATTTAAAAAACAATAAAAGTCACTTAAAAAGTTCTTTTACAAGAAGTATGTTGTTGCAAAAGTGCCTAACCTAAAAACATCTTTTCTTAAAAGTGATCCTAAACTCACCCTCTTAGATTGGTGTTTTCCATATGTTCTGTCATTCTCATCCCCAAATTGAAAAATTAACCCGTTCTCGTTTTCCAGCCATTAGCACTGAAATTCAAGTCTCGGGTTAAGTGGGAATTGGGGACAGAGAGTTCGAAGTCATGAACATTCATCAAAGTTAATCATCATTCCCGCGAGAATACGGCATCAAGATGGCTCCGGTTTAGAAATCATTACAAAATTATAGCTGTCTTGAACCCCACAGAAGAATTAAAACAGAACTCAACCCAGATACACAGTAATTTCAGCTGAATTGTATCAGTCAAGTCACAACCCATGCGCGAGACTGGTAAAACACACAAAACTAAAGCACCCAAAAATCGAAATATACACAAGAACAAAAAAACACTAAATGGAAGCAGAGGGTAGAGAGAAACACGTACAGGAAGAGGAAGCCATTGAAGGAAGAAGCTCCGGAGAAATTCAGAGTGTGGTCCAACGCTGCGAAAAATATATAATTATAGAGAGACAGACAGGGCTAGAAAAAGGGCAACAATTTTGGTGGCTTGCAAAAGCAAAATCCAAAGATAAGAGAAAATCTCCCGGAGAGAACGGGCTTTCGTAAGAGAAATCCGAAGAGGAAGAGAACCCGTTTTTCATCTCAAATGAAAAAAAGAACCAAAAATCGAAACGTACTATTTAGGTGAACAGTTGGGCCTAACGGACGCAAGTGCAATATGGAAATATATTCTTTATTCATTAAATCCGGCATTTTTGTATTTTAAAAAGATTTTGGTAAATATCTAAACTTTGAAAATTAGGTTTATTTGATTTTTGTACTTTTTAGAAAATTTTAGTACATCTTTAAATTTTCAGTTTTATATTTAATAGATCTTACTTAGCTTTATTGCTCTAATGCTAGCTTTTCTTAAATCAACCTCACACTTAAATAAAATAATTAGTTTGTCGTGAAAATATTTAACTGACATAATTAATTAAAGAAATATATTAGTCTGAAAATTTAAGATCAATAATTCTTTTCTTTTTAAATAAAGTAACTAAATAGACACAATTAAATTCTTTTTAAGGTAAAATGATTAAATAGACACCGTTATAATTTAATCATCTTTTTTATTTTATATCATCATTTTGTTTGAATTGCAAAATTACAATTCAAAAAAAAATATTTTAAAAAAATTATTAATATCTTGACTAATTTAATGATATCAGGTTAGTTTTGTAATTGTTTTAAATTCAATAATAACTTTAACCTAACTTTAAAATATAATTTCTATTATAGTTCAAATAGATTAGACATACTAATATCATCTTCAAATAATATATACTTCAAATGGATTAGACATACTAATATCATCTTCAAATTTGATAGTTCGATTCACGACTCTGTAATGGTTGAATTAAAAAAATAGAATTCTCTAAATTGTGATTAGTTAAATTTATAATTGATAAATTTAAATTGTAAATTAATTATGTTTGACCAAAGGAACTTATTTTTATATGACCCTTTAAAAGAAACAAAAGATGTTTGAGAATTTAGATTATCTCGAAAATATGAAATTATTAATAATTGAGCTTGGTTTTACTTCTACGGAGTCTTTCTTAGTGCGTTTTTTTTTAAACCAGTGCGTTTTTTGTTTTACTTGTGAATAAATCTTCTTTTTACTAGTAGACCGAAAATACTAGTTGGAATATAAATAAAAGATAATAAATCTTCATATTTCCTTTCTAAAATTAATTAGTCTCAAATAATGTAAAATTAATCACGAAAAAACTGAATCTGACAATTAAAAACTGATCAAACAAGTTAAATTACTATCACAAATAAATAAACTGATCAAACAAATTAGACGAAGTTTTAACTTTTTCCTTTGTTTAGTTCAAACCTCCAATCTTTTAATTGAAAATTACAGTGATCTAGAATTTTATCTCAAAGGCATAGAAATTCATATAAACATAATAGGAAAAAGATCAATTTTAACTATGAACTCGGCTAAGTCCAACTCATATTAATTCAACAGTTAAGTCTGCTCATTTCCTTGAAGTAGGAAGTTCAAACGGATATGATTTATGCCCTAAAGCCTCATAGTATGTAAACTTTCAATGGTTGGTGACCAAAACAATTATTTGATTTTACTTTTTTTATGTGTTAATATTATCCATTTTTTTAAAATCTAAGGTCATAAATGTAATATTGGACAAAATATACAAAATACTCTTTTTCAAGTTGTAACCTAAATAGCCTATATTATACTGATAAACTTGGGTGCGTGATAATTGTTATAAATTAGGTTCTTTTCAATTTATTTAATTAATTTAACATTCTTATTATGTTAAGTGGTTTATTGGACTAATATCTGTTTTTTGCTAAATTGATTTGATTAATATTCTTGCTACCAGTTTAATTAATTATATTAGATAATTAGTTGTTGTGCCAAAATAAAAGTAAGGGCAACTCACCTATTTTCCCCTTTTATCTCGTTAGTTGTACCTATCTATTATTAGGTTACTTTGTTAATTTACCTAATGTTTATTTTGTGTTTTAAGTGGCCATATATGTGTTAGCTTTATGGCTTTAATCAAACCAAATATTTTGATGATCATAAATCAAACCAAGTATAAACTAATAATTTGAGTGTTTCAAAGTATCCATATCATAGAGCTAGAAAAATCAAAACGCACGTGTTTCGGAATCACTCACATTGGAGTTCAAACGAAGAAATTATGGTCAATACAAGTCGGGAGAAAAATCTTAGTTATGGTCAATACAAGTCCGGAGAAAAATCTTACATGGTGAGTGATGTGGACAAGTGGATCACTAAGAAGTTGACACGTGGCATCAAGAGGTCATATTTTTGCTCATGTGGCATCCAACAATCGAGTCATGAGAAGACAACATGTGACGTATTCAAATTTGAAGAATTTAATCATTACCACAAATTTCTCTCAGTCCAGAAATTCTCTTCAATCTTCATAAATTCTTTTTCAATCCCCACAATTTCCCCAATTCTCCAAAATCCTCGTTATTTCTTTTATTTACCTTACCTCTTAATCTACCTCGTTAATCTTTTCTACCACTAATCCAATGGCTAATCTAAAAAGTCTATTTAAAGCCACCCAATTCTCATTTCTCCACACACCAAATACCAAAGCAAATATTTTTCTCTCTTCAAATTTTTCTCTCAACTTTTTGAAAAATTTGTACTCTCCCTTACACGTAACTTTTTTTTTTTTTTTTTCAGGAGATACATTAGAGCATGGGTTTGTACTGTTCATTTTTATTTTGGGTTTTGTATTAAGATGTGACTATACACTAAATGATGAGAAAACACAATTGGTAGAATCTTGAACCAGTAAAAAGAATCGTGAGGTTTCTTTTAGCCTATGATAAAAAGAGGGTTGATTGATTTGGTTCTCATCTATAAGAGAGTTGTTGCATTAAGCTACCAAAGAAGAAGTCTTCGGGAATGAACCAGGAACTTCCAAATCACTATAAAATTTTTTTGGTGTCACTTATTCCCTTCTCTTCTTTAACTTTTACATTTAATTACTTTGAATTACTTTACTAGGTTGCATGATAGAATTATTTAATTATTTTGTGCAATATTCTTCTCATTATTGTTAATTATTTTCGTGTTGATTGCATAATTATTTGTTACTCTTGAATTTATCTTTTTACTTTTGAAAATGTTGTAGGCAACTTTATTCACCACCTCTAGCATTGTCATTCGATTCCGCAATTGGTATCAGACCGTGTAACACTTTTTTTTTTTCTAAAAAGTTTCTTGAAAATTTTTATTCATTTTTAAATCTTGAATTTTCTTTATTTTTTAAAGAAAAGTTTAAAAACAATTGAATTTTTGAGCGGATTTCACCATAAAATAATTGTCCTAAAAAATTCACTTTTGAAAACTATTTTTCTACCCTTATTAAATTCTTAAAATTTATTTTATTTAGAATAAATCTTTGAGATATATTTTTTAAAAATTTATCTATTTGAAAATTTAATTTTCTTGATTTTAAATTAATTTTCTTTTTAACTTTTCTTGAAACTTAATTGTATGAGGCAAATATTGAGGTTAATGAATTTAACCAGGGTTACTCTACCACTACGCGACCTCTTTACTATGGAAATAATTATACTTGGTGGAAAATTAGGATGATAATTTATTTGATGTCAGTTGATTATAACTTGTGGGAAATTGTTTCTCAATGTCCCTTAATTATTAAGAAAGCTGATAATGTTGATTGATGAGTTTGACTTTTTAATGCAAAAAGCTTATTTTCTCAGGATGTTCGAGTGTAAAAACAACTTATTCTCTCTAATATTTTATTAAAAGTTTTTACATATTGTAAAGGAAGGACCACAGTTGAACATTTCTGGATAAAATGCAAAATGGAGTAATTAGAGATGAAATGAGATAAATCGTGGTCAATCACGTAAAAATTCACGTTTTCCAACTCTGCAGGAAAAAAGCACTCTCCAGAAAATTCACGTTTTCCAACTCACGTATTTTGCTCATGAGGGCATAGAAGACAACTCACAAATAGACTGCCTCAGTCAATTCGACATGTTCTCGGTAAAAATCATTCAATTTTACAAAATCTCAACACTCTCCTCCTATTTTGATGGTCAACCAACCTCAAGCCCTATATAAAGGACAGCTCCCTTTAAAAATTTGTCATCAATCTCTTCATTTCAGTCTTAGATTGTAGCTAGAATTCATTGTACTTTTTTTTCCTTTGCCATTTATTGTTTTTGAAACCCTAGATCGTAGAAAACCCTTGTTAAATATAGTTCTTGTTTAAATTCAAGTTTATTTAATTTGTACTTTATCTATTTCATTTCTCTAAACGCTTTCTAGCGAGTTTTAACTCCCCTCGAGCTCGAAAGCTGAGATGAAGGTTAAACTAGGGCTCGTTGTACTTTGTTATTCGTTAATTTTAACCAATGGAAAGTTTTTATCTTATTTCTTTGAGCGTTTTTCTAAACTAGTTCAATTTTCAACCTCTCTATGGACTGCCTTAGAAAAATTTATTTAATATTAACACAGATGAAAAAATCCAGTTTGTGCCTGGCACATTTCTAGGTTAGTTTCTAAAATTTTTCCTCAATCAATTTCTTAGGTTAGCCGCCAGGAAATTGATCTATTCACTAAAACCTAATACGGAGAAGGTTGGGTTAAGTAACATATTAGGGAACTAACATGGGATCTGACTTAGACATAAGCGCATAAACCACGGTCTTAGACATAGACCCTCTGACCAATAAAAGTAAATAAGTTGATAATAACATTCTAGGATTGTAACCACGCATAGACATATGACAGTAGGTTACCCTAGGTTCCGAAACAACCAAAACCGGTTCATGATAAGAGTAGAACTCAATTTCTAGAAATGTGTCAAGTAGCGCATAGCGCTTTCTTCACCAATGTGTATTTTACTCAAAACTAAGGTAGGAAGTAGAGAGGTTATTTTTTTATTATTTTTTTAATAAAGTAGCTTGATATTTGCAAACTCGAATCGCAACTTTATCACCTATTTTTACACATAGAACTCAATTGCAGTTTGAAACACTTCATTTCAATTGATTCTGAAAGCAAAAGTCCCTCGAGCATACAATCTTATTATTACTTCATTGTATTACTAGTGGCCGTATACGCTTGCACGAATTCTCTTATCTTTTGTGGTAAAGAAGATCCGAACAAGTTTTTGGCACCATTGCCAGGGACTTATTTTTCAAATTTATTTTATTTTTAAACGAATTGTTTAATATTGTGGTTATTGCATACCTCTATTCTTGATATTTAATTATATCTAATCTTTTAATGAATGAGTTTGTATATGAGCATAGGATCTTGCTTGCAGGAGTTTGATCCAGAGATAGAAAGAACCCTTAGAATGATAGGCATGAGCATATGTTAAGAAGACAAAGAGAAAATAAAAAAGAGAACGAAGTCGTAGACCATCGAAATGGATCCAAATCTACCCAATCCCCAAGGTCCACCTGTGAACGGAGACATGGATGGCCAAGGAGCAAATCGAGCAAGAGAAGTTCCTAATCCGATTCTATTAGCTAACAATCGAGATGTAGCCATGGGGAACTATGTCACTCATGCTTTTCACAATCTAAATTCGGGGGCAAGTAACCCACTATCCCAAGCCGCGCAGTTCGAGCTAAAACCGATCATGTTCCAAATGTTACAACCAATGGGACAGTTTGGATGATTAACCAACGAAGATCCCTATTCTCATTTAAAATCTTTATATTGAGATTGCATATGCATTTCAAATTCTTGGAATATTTTAAGATGCATTAAGACTTAAGCTTATTGGGTTTTATGCCCTAAACTCGTGGTTTGTAAACATAAAACAAATATTCATTCAATAAAGTTGTTATTGATGTTTCTTTTAGAATTGCATTAACCCAAATCCAATAAACTAACATTCAAGGTTATGTCATGTAACTGGAACAATATATAATAGATATACAATATATATTTAATATACAACATATATATTTGATATACAATGTATATATGTAACGCCCCCAATTTCACTACGAAGAATGGGGTACCGTTACCATAATAACTATTCACCCTTTTTCCATTAAAGAAACATAAAGCGGAAAACCCGTGGGGTTTCTATCACAACCGAATCCTAGAAATGCATATTTGCCTCAGTGGCTAATAACCAAAATAGAGAAAGCAACCGAATCCTAGAAACGCATATTTGCCTTAGTGGCTAATAATCCAAATAAAGAAAAACACAGTTATTCGTTTCTGCAATCCAAAATACACTATAGGTTCAGATGCTAAAAATAACCAGCACAAATAACAACTTTTCCAAAAACTATGAAATAAGGGAGAACGTCTCATGAGTTAACCAAAATCTAGTACACCACTAGCAATAAGTCTCTAACGCTACTAGCAATGAAACCACAACCCAGCTATCCAAGACAAAACGCAGCTAGTGGTCCTTCCTCGGTCAAACCTCCTCCACGTCATCACCACAGCCGAGGGTCCTGTT
>NW_019104822.1:69622-90000 GCF_001995035.1 Momordica charantia | reverse complement strand
ATTTGCATTAAGTAGTATTTTGAAAAACTTTTGGTGTTCTTATGTTGAACGACCATTTGGCCTATTTAAAGGCTTGTAATGCTCTTGTTATGGAGAACTTAAGATTAAAACATATTGAAATTCAAGAACTTTTGTTCCTTAACACTTTTGGTGTTGCTTCTTTCAAATCTTGCTTTAGGTTTGATGTTAAACCGATTCATTGGATTAGTCTCGATCAAGCTAATTCTGGAGTGAGTCGTCTTAGGATCTAGGAGTGACCATCGTAGATTCTAAGTCCGATCTAAGAGTGATTCATCTTCTAACCGTACTCTTGGTTGGAATCATTCGGTAAGTTAGTCGTTTTTGTGAATGTTTGCAAGGATCCTAGAAGGACCTCTAGCTTTGTAAACACGAGCAACCTTGGCGCTTATCAAACAGTGTTTGTTTCGACAAACACCACTTTCTTGAAAGAATACCACGTTCGAGATCATAAACCACGAAGAAAGGTAGTAATAAATAAGATTTCAAAGAGGCTATAAACACGTCAACAAGAGTTTTTGATCAAGGTGGCACTTTAACAAAAGTTGTTAATGAAGCCAGTACATCACGTCAGTCACATGCATCACAAGAGTTGAGGGTGCCTCGACGTAATGGGAGAATTGTGTCACAACCCGACCGCTACGTGGGTTTGACCAAAACCCAAAATTTCATACTCGATGACAGTGTCGAGGTTCCATTAACCTACAAACAGGCAATGAAAGATGTGGACAAGGACAAATAGGTCAAGGTCATGGACCTGGAAATAGAGACTATTTACTTCAATACTGTTTGCGAACTTGTAGACCAACCCACGGGATAAGACTCATAGGATGTAAATGGATCTATAAGAGAAAACATGACGCTTGTGGTGAAAGGCTGCACACAAAGGGAATGAGTGGACTATGAAGAAATCTTCTCCCCTGTAGCTATGCTCAAGTCCGTAAAAATATTTTTATAAATCGCCACATAGTATGACTATGATATTTGGCAAATGGACGTCAAGACAACCATTATGAATGGTAATCTTGAAGAAAATATTTATATGTCTCAATCCGAAGGGTTCATAGCTCAAGGTCTAGAGCAAAATTTTGCAAGCTTAAACGGTCCATATATGAATTGAAACAAGCATCTCGATCTTGGAACATAAGGTTTGATATTGGGATCAAATCTTTTGGCTTTGACCAAAAAGTTGATGAGACTTGTGTATACAAGAAAATCATCAACAACACAATAGCCTTCTTAGTATTGTATGTGGATGATATCCTACTCATTGAGAATAATGTAGGATACCTTACTGACATAAAAAACTGGCTAGCTACAGAGTTCCAAATGAAGGATTTGGAAAAAGCTCAGTATGTTATTGGCATCCAAATTCTAAGGGATCGGAACAACAAAATGCTAGCCCTGTCTCAAGCAACTTATATTGACAATATGCTTGTTCGATATTTTATGCAGAATTCCAAGAAAGGCTTATTGCCTTTCAGGTATGGAATTCATTTGTYTTAGGAACAATGTTCTAAGATGCYTTAAGAAGTTGAGGATATGAGACGCATACCCTATGTTTCAGTAGTGGACAGCCTGATATACGCTATGCTGTGTACTAGGCCTAACATTTGCTATGCAGTAGGGATGGTCAAGAGGTATTAATCCAACCTAGGACATGATCACTGAACTGCTGTTAAGGGAATCCTCAAGTATCTTAGGAGAACGAGGGACCGGTATGGCTATAAGGATTTGATCCTTATAGGATACACTAACTCTGACTTCCAAACAGACAAGGATTCTAGAAAATCCACATTGGGGTCAATATTTACTCTTAAAGCAGGAGCAATAGTTGGGCGAAGCATCAAACAAGGATGCATTGCAGACTCCACCATGGAGGCTGAGTACGTTGCAGCTTCTGAAGCAGCAAAAGAAGTGGTTTGGCTTAGAAAGTTCTTAACCGATTTGGAAGTCGCTCCAAACATGAACTTGCCCATCAGACTCTATTGTGATAACAGTGGTGATGTTGCAAATTCTAAAGAACCTCAAAGCCACAAGAGAGACAAACACATCGAAAGGAAGTACCACCTTATACGTGAGATAGTGCAACAAGATGTGATCGTCATAAAGATCGCTTTTGAGCACAACATTGCTGATCCTTTAACAAAGGCACTCACGGCTAAAGTGTTGAGGGCCATCTAGAAAGTCTAGGTCTACGAGCATTGTACAATTAGTCTAGGGCAAGTGGGAGAAATGTAATGGGTATAGTGTATGTCCTAGTTTAACGTATTTGTCCCTTTTCTTTATGATTTTATACACCCCACTCAAGTTTAGTTCAAATGGGAATTTGTTGCGTGTGTTGCCCTGAACTTATAGTTTGTATTTATGTAAAGACAAATTTATATTCAAAGTTATATTCAATCAATTTGTCGTTGAATTCATAGCATTGCGTTTTCCAAATCCAATAAACTAAACATCCAAAGTTATTATCATGTAACCGAAACAGTAGATATACTGGGTATATATTTGATATACCCTCGATATACAAGTGGATAATGTCCCGGGAATAACCTAAAGGATCTATAGTATATAGATAAAGCTGGGTACCTTATCTTGGCAACACTATGGATACGACCCACTTTGGAAATATTACAGATGACCCGATCCAGGTCGTTTGTGTGGAGACATACGAGTGGATGTGTCCTATACAATGAGTTTGTATAAAACCGGACCGCGAAGTAGTCAATCTTTAGATGTAACATCGTTGATTAACAAATTGCTATTTCATAAGATGACCAGACAACTTATTCTTAATCCTGAGTGATGTATGAACTCCTGCTAATGAGGGCTCGTTCTTTGATCTGTATAGGTAAGAGTAGCCCAAGTCGCCGACTCAAAATTCTTTCCATTCTAGGGACGAGACCGAGTAGGGAGTTGGAAACATAGCTTCACGAGATGGAATTTACTCATCCCCGACTTTAGAGAAGTAGATGAGTGTTCTCTTTAATACTCACTCCGGGACTTGAACAAGGGGCTTCACCCTCTCACTCACTGGCCCGAGAGCGACTTCCAATTATTGTTCGACCATAACTGAGTTGTTCATTTGAGGAACAATGGTATTTAAAGAGCAAGATGTAACATAAGGGTAAAACGGTAATCTGATCCATATGTGGTTACAACTCGTGAAGGAATGACTTGCTGTCAATGGTCGACATCCGTGGATACAGAAATATTCTATAGTGAGAAGAGTGCAGCTGCAGGTTTTTAATGGAGTAACCCGCTGTTAACGTATGTTGATTAAGGTGGTTAATGAGTTTAACCAATTAATCTCGTAACTGGAGCTTCAGATCTATAGGTCCATTAGGTCTCCTTGCTAACTTGTAAAGGGTAATTAAGAACACTACTCCTTGGAAGGAATTTGAATTGTTCAAATTTAATTAAAGGAAATTTGAGTTAATTGTGTATGACTAATATAATGTATGATGATACATTATAAAAATATATATTATGAGAGAATAATGTGAATAGGATTCATATTAAAACTATAAGTTAAAGTTTAATGTGAATTTGATTCATATTAAATACTATAAGTTAAAGTTTAATGTGAATTGGATTCATATTAAATACTATAAGTTAAAGTATAATGTGAATTAGATTCATATTAAAAAACTATAAGTCACGAGGGAAATGTATATTTGAATATGATTCAAATATTTTTTGGTTTAATTAAATATGGTTTAATTAAATTATATTTATTTAATTAATTCATTAAATAAGATTTAGTTAATTATTAATTAAATAAAAGTAGTTTTAATTTAATTAGTTATTTAATTAAATAAAAATAATTTTAATTTAATTAGTTATTTAATTAAATAAAAATAATTTTAATTTAATTAGTTATTTAATTAAATAAAAATAATATTAATTTAATTGGTTATTTAATTTATTTATTAAATTAAATATATATATATATATATATATTTTAATTATGTTAATTAACATAATTAAAATTTATCACTTCCCAACAACGGTGGAAAGTGGGAAGTTCTTTGTCTTCCCTCATGCGTTAAATCACAATGTTCCTTTATGATTTTTTTTTTGTTCTTCGTTGTCAAATTTTGCAGAGAACACAAAAAGAAAACTTGTCTCTCTCACAATCTAGAATTTCCATTTGTTTCCTTTAAAAGAATCAAGATCCCACAATCCGGTACTTAACCCTTGTGACATAGTAAGGTAACGTGGTGGTAGAGTTCTATTATTTGTGTATTCAGAAACGTTTGATCGTGTCAAATCAAACTCGGGCTCGAGGTAGAAGAATTCTCAACGATCTTCAAAAGTAAATTCTCGTTCTTCCATAAGGCCTCTAATTTAATAGAAAAAGTTTTGTTTTAAACCGTGGTTGTTTCGTTTGTAAATCGAATTGAATCACAAGTGATCAATCGCTTCTGCTGGGGATTCGATCCCTTCACCTTTGTTATTCTTTAATTTCAATCAATGGAAAGAATTTCTCTTATTTCTATGAGCATTTTTTGTTCTTTAATTATGCACTACTTTAGTTTTCAACCTCTTTGTGAATTTCCTTAGGAAAATCTTTATACTTTAAACCTTAGGTAGTGGCTGGCGCATTTCTAGGTTAATTCATCAACATCTTTCTTCAAGTGATTTCTTACGTTTGGTGCTACAAAATTTAGCTAAATACTGAATCCTAATAGTAGAAATGTTAAGTTAAGTAAAATAATAGGGAATTAATATGAGATGTGACATGCGTAAACCAAGACCCTAAACATGGGCCCTCTGACCTGTAAAAGTAAATAAGTTGGTAGTTAACATCTAGGATTATAACCACATATAGATGATAACTCTCCAAAAGAGAGTTATTTGTGTAAGAATTCCATATAAATTAGCTAAGGGTAGTCATACTAACACTCACTCTACACTGATTTTGTGCAAATAATATTTCAAATTCACTAACATCCTTGCATTTGCAAATGATGTTGAGAGTTATGAAGAATGATATAATTTTTTAACGTTTTGTTGCAGCATCGAGTCAAAAAGGCAAAAAAAAGGCAGAGTTGACAGTGAGAGCTTTTGTTGGGTGTGTTGCCCTACACTTGTTGTTTGTATTTTGTAAAAACAAATGTCCATTTAATAAAGTTTTATTCAATAAATTTGTTGTTGAATCATAGCCTTGCATTGTCCAAAATCCAATAAACTAAACATCCAAGGTTATTTATGATATAATCGGGACAGTATATATTCTGGGTATATAGTTGATATACGGGGTATATATTTGATATACCCCTGATATATGAATAGATAATATCCTGTGAATAACCTAAAGGGTCTATAGTATATGGATAAGGCTGGGTACCTTATCCTGGTAACACTATTGATACGACCCACTCTGTAAAGGTTACAGACGACTCAATCGAGGTCGTTCGTGTGGAGACATGCGAGTGGGGGTATCATGTACAATGAGTTTGTATAAGACCGAACCGCGAAATAGACAATCTTTAGATGTAACACCGTTAACTAATAGATTGCTATTTCTTAGGATGACCAGACAACTCATTCTCAATCTTGAGTGAGTTATGGACTCCTGCCCTTGAGGGCTCGTCCTTTGATCTGTATGGGTGAGAGTAGCCTGAGTCGCCGACTCAACATTCGTACCATTTTGGGGACGAGACCGAGTGGGGAGCTGGGAACATAACTTCACAAGATGGAATTCACTCCTCCCCGACTTTAGGGGAGTAGATGAGTGTTCTCTTAAATGCTGACTCCGGGACTTGAACCAGGGGCCCCACCCTCTCATTGGCCGAGAGGGACTTCCGGTTATTGGTTGGACYATAACCGRGTTGTTCATTAGAGGAGYAGTGGTGTTTAAGGAGTAAGATGTAACTCARGGGTAAAACGGTAATTTGACCCAAGTTGAGTTACGAACACTCGTGAAAGATTGACTCGTCATTAATGGTCATATATCCATGGACACGAAAACATTCTGCAGTGAGAAGAGTGCAACTGCGGGTCTTTAGTGGAATGACCCGTAGTTAACGAATCTAGATTAACTCGGTCAATGAGTTTGACCGATTAATCTTGCATCGTTGCAGCTTCGGATCTGTAGGTCCATTAGGTCCCCTTGCTAGCTCATAACGGGTAAAACGAGGATCAAGTTTTTGGAAGAATTTGAATTGTTCAAATTACTTAAGGGATTATATGTATATTGATACATTATAATATATAGTTAATTGTAAATTAAAACTATATATTATGAGAGATATTATTTGAATGAGATTCAAATAAAATTAATATGAATAAGATTCATATTAAAACTATAGGTTTAAAATAATGTGCATAAGATGTACATTAAAACTATAGCTTATACGAGAGTAATGTTTTAGAATATGATTCTAATTTTATAATAAATAATTAAATGTTAATTATTTATGTATATATATATTTATTAATTATTAATTGGATTAATAATTAATTATATTAATTAATTTGATTAATTAATTTTATATATATATTAATTATTATTATATATTATACATACATATATATATATTAATATTATTATTAATATTAACTCCCCTGCAAAATTGCAGGGGAGTGGGAAGTGTTGTGACGTGGGGAGTTACCCCACGTCACCCTTTTTCTTCTTCTCCAAGTGTTGGAGAATGAGGAAGAAGGTGTTACAGAACAGAAAAGAAAACTCCCAGATCTCTCAAAAAAAAAAATTTCTCTCAATCTCTCCCTCTCGTTCCAAAGGATTACTCCCACCAGCACGATCCCGAGACCCAAGAGGATAGCGAGGAAGACATAGTGGTGGTGTTCGAGGGAAACTCGTTGAAGAAACGTTCTTCAAAGGTAAAGTTTTCCCCTGTATTTTCCTTATTTCTAATTCAATTTTGTATCCCGAAAAACAGCAACGAAGATCCGCTTCCGCTCCGGGATTCACATCCCTTCAGCTTTTACCCGAGAAATTACTTCGGTAAAACGAAAAAAATACTTGATATGCTGAATTGGGGCCCACTTTATCATTTGTGTTGCCTTAACATCGAGAGAGGTATAAAAGCTTGGATGTGAAGGGTGCCTCCAAGACTCCCCATCCCATCCCATCACGTCACTCTCACTTCAAGAAAGCTCCCAAGAAAACGTTGAAGAAGACAACAAAGAGAGAAGGGCTGCTGCTATTCTTCATTTTCTTCTTCTTCTGTACTCTTAAGTGCATCAATTTTATATTTTCTTCTTCTCTTTTATTGTATGGTATTGAGTAGTTAAGTTTATTTGTAAGAGGGAGGATGTTGCGAACTTGTTCTTGGACTATAAATTTTGTTTTAACTTTAATGATGACATATATACTGAGTTGAAGTTGTTTTTAATGTTTTATTTTCGTTGTGCTTGCCCAACATATTAGAATATATTCTTTTGAACTCTTGGAAAATTGTAATAGGAAGTGTTTGGCTTCAACTCGTGCTAGATCTACTTGAGTTTAGAGTGTGGGTACTTAGGAATAAGTCTCATCTAGCAAGGTTATAAACTGAGTACATATGCTGTTAAGTTTGTCTAAAAATATGAATAGCAGAAAATCTGGAAATCTGGGAACATTTCATGTCTGTTTGGCAAATATATCAACATCGTTAATGTTGCTGCATCGTTAGAGTAGCCCAGAAAAAGTCACGTAAAATTTTCCCCTTTACCCTTTTAAATATTAGTAGTTAACCTGTTGTTTGCATATTTTTCTTTAATTGATTTTGTTTTACTTGTTTCTGCCTTGGTTTAAATCAGCAAGTCATGTATGCACTATTTTGTTTGAGTTCCTTTAGTTTTTCTTATCAAAACATTTTTGTTAATTTGCTTATTTTCGTAAGTAATTATTAAAGTATTTAGTTATCAATCCCTGTGGATACGATCTTTTTATCACTTGCTACAACAGTTGTGTACACTTGCACAAAGGGTTCTAAACCGTAACCAACAACAGAAATATGACAATACGTTACCATAGGCTCTGAAACAACCAAAACCGGTTCATGATAATAATAGAACCCAGTTTCCATAACAGTGTTAAGTAGCGTCTGACGCTTTTTTCACCATTGTGTTATTTCTTCTAAAACTAAGGAGGTTATTTTTATTCCGTAGTTTGATATTTTCAAAACCAAATCATGACTTCATCCACTATTTTTATCAATAAACATGACTGCACTTGAAACTTTTCACAACATTTAATTTGAAGCAAAAGTCCCAGTGGATACAAATTTTGAATATCAATTCCCTATATTACTCTTGGTCGTGTGCACTTGCACATAATCTCTTATCCATCGAGGTAGAGATTTCCCAAACATTCAACAATAATAAATTAGGCTAAGCTAGGGAAAAAGGAAATAAATAGGAAAGAAATTTGTGTTTTTCTTATTGATTTCAAAATGTACACCAAATTGGTTTATACATAGTTTTGCTACGTTACAAAATCAACCATCTTTAGGAAAATAAGCACAAAAAATCAGCACCATTAAGGAAATAAACTAAAGTTAAGAATTCTGTAGAGCAAGTATAAAAAAGTAATAAAGGGTTCCATTTTACTAGGTATATATAGAGGATCGTTGAGGAAAAAATTGGTTAAGAATTCAAAAAGTGACAGCAAATGACTGCAGTTATATTAGGGAAATTAACGCAGGAGAGCTGCTTTCATTTGATGAGAATGAAGGGTTGTTTAAAAAGGAAATAATAGCAAACGATCACTGTCATTAATTAACTTTTGTTAAAACAAGTTAACAAGACTGCTCATTAAGGATGAGAAATTGACAGAACGGCAAGGCTATTTGAAGCTATTATCATCTTGAGCTCGTCTTAGTAGATTTTAGTTAAACTGTTTCAAACTCAAGCTTGGCCTTCTTCATGAATTTTAGTTAGTTGCACTAACCTTGAGTTTGCATTATTGATGGATCTTTTATCACAACATGTCCTCCTTCTTGACAAGGATTCGTCCTCGAATCAAATGGGTTACACACATTCAAACGAAGCAAGTTAATCCAATAATAAGTTTCAATAGTTGGACTATTACCTTTATAAAGTGTAGGTACTTTATTTTCCTCCTCCTTAAAGATCATTTTTTCTTCTTCCTTTACTTTCTCATATGCCTTGGCCTCTTGAGAGTCTTGAGAGTCTTGAGATCCTTGATTGTACTTCTTGAATGAGCTATCTTCTTGTTCCACTTCTTGATCTTCAATCCTTCTATCCAAATATCCAAAGATGGTAGTCTCCTTAGTATCTCATCGGGTAGCATCTCTTGGATTTCTTGTAAAAGCTCAATACTAATACTAAACAAAGTAGCTTGTCATTCATAAGTTATGAGATTGTTACTTTCATGAAAGTATAAAAGAAGTAATTGAGTTGCACAAAGCTCTGTTAATTTCATCTCTCCTAGCCATCAGGTTCACAACTTTCTTGCCCTTATTGGTAGCCTTCTCTTTTTCTTTGTTTTGGAGTCTAATAATTTCCTTTTGATCAACTTTCAATCTTCTTTCTTTGAATTTTAGTTGATCAATATGCACTTCCTTTTGAGAAATGGGCACTAAGGTGGTCTTCTTTCCATATGTTCAAAAGAATATTTATTTAGAGAACCATCAAAATATACCTTCTTGTCAAATTGCCACGGTCCCCTACTAAAGAAATCACTAGCATGCATAGGCACAACATCACAAGTTATCTCATCTTTGTACCTACCTATAGCAAATGGAACTTGAACTTGCTTTTTGACTTTCATATCTCCACTATCATTTAACCATTTCAGACTATGAGGCCTTGGGTGTGTTGTGGTGGCTACCTTCGATCTTTCCACTGTATCTTTACTAGCAACATTGGTATAACTTCCACTATCAAATATGACACTAAAATGGGTAAAGTTTACTATGCACCTAGCATGGAATAAGTTCTCTCTTTGTGACTCTAAAGGTTCTTCCTTAAATTGCACATTGAGGTTCCTCCTAGCAACTAGTGTTATGTCCTTGGAATCCTCCTCTTGACTATCGTCTTCCTTACTCTCCTCAGCCTATTCTCTAATCTCTTTTTGAGCTCTCCCTCTCTAAGGATCATGGCTCTTTGATTTGGGTAATTTCAACTTATGTGGCCTACTTCATGATACTTCAAGTATTTAATATCACTATGTCATAGGTTTAGGGATTTCAAGTTGGGACTTGGACTGGGATGACTCTCCATTCTCAAAGGCACTTTTGGATTTCAACTCTAAGGGCTTCGTCTCACTCTTGCTTCTAGTGAGTTTAGAATTAGACTTTACATACCTTTTAGCCTTTCTTTGGTTTTGCTCCTCTATATTGACAGCAAGGTGAAGAAGTTCCTCCATGTCTCCATAGGGTTGAAAGTAAATTTTGTCGGCTATGTTCCGATTAAGACCTTCAAAGAATTGTGCATTGTGGTCTCGTCATCCTTCTGTAGTTGCAATCAACTCCATCAACATGTCCATCTCTTTGTAGTAGTCTTCATCTCCTTTGATGCCTTGATAGAGCTTGTTTATGTTCCTTGAATTTGCTCTATTGTAGTATGGTGGAACAAACCTTCTTTTCACTAGCTGCTTGAACTTGAGCCAAAACTCTATCGGTCCCTCGACATCACTTTATCCTACCAAGTTAGCTCATAATCCATAAAATGAGTGATTGTGAGAATTATCTTATTTCCATCCTCATAGTCGTGACATGCGCACAAACTCAATTTCTTTCTCCCATGCTTCATACTCCTCGGGTGTGGACTTTTCATGGAAGGTTGAGATATTCAATTTGATGCTTCCTAGGTAGTTCTCCTTACTTGGCCTCTCTCGAATTGGTTGTATTCTTTCTCGTCCTCGGCCATGGTGTGCTCTCATTGAGTAACCTACATCATAACCATGATAGTTTGCATAGTAGTCTCGTAAGGTACTAATAAGCCTTGATTAAAGGCTAAAAATGGTAGGTTTGTAATGCTTAGTTGACGGTTATTTGGGATGAAAATGTATGTTCATGCATATAATTTAAGGAAAATATGAATAATTTGTGATTAGAGACTTTCGAATTCAGTTATAGGTAAATGAAGGCTAATTTGGGTAAATATGCTTATTTTGTAAGGAAAAGTGAAGATTTATGATCACAATGCGTCAGACACATCGCAAGACCACAAATTCTAGTTTACTAGAGGAATGAGCAAGCCAAGTTACGTTGAAATTCCAGCTTCACAATGCTTCAGCCACATTCGATGCCTAGATTATCAAAACGGGAATAACAACTTTTGACCAAGTAATTGGTCAAAGATTTGTTATTAGTTCCTAAAATCTCTACAGCCTCACTTGGTTCCAACCTTTCATGCATTTCTCAACATCTTGTTTTCTCTATGGCCTATAAAAGGAGCTTCCAAGCATCACTTCAAGACATCTCATTTTCCATGCTTTTGTTTTCCTTTCTACTTTAGTTTTGTAGTTTTTATTTAAGTTTTGTTTTCAATTATTTTTCTCCAATTACTCTTGTTTATTTTATTGCGATTCAATTTGTTCCATTTTGTAGTTTCTTTCCAATTCTAATTAAAATGCTTTCTTTTGTTATCTTCTCTTGTGTTTTAATTTCTGTCAATTCCATGAGTAGGTAAATTGTTTCTTCAACCCTCTTACGAGTTTAGTTCATCTATTTAAATTACATCTATCAGTGAGCACGGCGTATTACGCTCTCTTTCGCTTATCTTGATTGATCTAATTTATGCAGTTGATTTTCTTGTTGGCCACTTGTTTAAATCACATTAGTTTGAATTTAATTATGAAAATGTTAGAGTCAAACGGATCTCATCAAGGTAAAACGGGAAGTTACCTAGAAATAAGACTAAAAGAAGATCCTAGACATAGGCTCTCTTACCCGTTAAACGTAAGTTGGAACTTGATTTATTTAGGATTCTAGAGTTGCATAGACATATGTAAAAACTAGCCTAAGCTTCTAAACAAACCAAAAGCAGTATGGAATAGGAGCTGAACAAGTTTGCATAAATTGAGTTTAATTACGGGCACATTTGATAGGTGTAATTTATGTTTTAGAACTAAATCATAGTAGGGTGGTTGGCCTTTTAATTTCTGTGTTTCTAATTTGTGTTCCCAACAATTCCACCAATTTTTATTCCCAAACTCGATTGCTCATTCAAGCCGTTTACAAAGTCAATTTTAAAAGAAAACTAGTCCCTGTGAAGACGAACTTGGAATATTTTCATATTATTATTTGTGACAGTGTGCAATTGCACTTACCTTCTAGCTATTAAGCTGAGGCGCAATAAGTTTTTGGCGTCGTTGTCGGGGACTTTATTTTCATTTTAATTTATTTTTTTGAATTGTTTTTGTGTGCAATCACTCCACCATTTCTGTTCTGAAAATATCCCCTTATCTAACCTAAAAAATGAGCATTAGTGCATGAGCACAAATCCGCACTTGCTACCATACGATCCCAAGATCGAGAAAAAAACTTGCAAGAGGTTAAAGCGTGAACAAAGACTTAAAAAAAACTGAAAAAGAGAAGGAAATGAAAAGTAGGAGATGTTACTTGTATTGAGCCAATAGCTAGCAGGAATGATTGAAATGGATCCTCAATTTTTTCTACCAATGGGAAGTAGCTCGTTCATAGCTCATGTTAATCAATTTTTTTGTTCATATTGTGGTGATAATTGCCATTCAAATTTGAATATTGTCCATCTAATCCTACATCTCTTTATTATCCAGATCCACCAAGGATTCAACAAGAGTTCACTTCTTATTCAATTTCCTACCACCAAGATTGGAGGGATCATTCAAATTTCTTGTGGGGAGAGCAACAACTTGAAAGTAGCTATCCATATGAGCATGCATTACCACAAGAATTTCCAATACAATGATGATAATTAATGAATATGCATGAGCTTTGTTTTCTACTATTTAGATCAAGCTATGAATCATTTGCCATGTTGTTTTAGGATAAAATCATTTTTTGCTTCTCTAGTTTTAACCTTTAAACTTTTTACATCTTTTAAGAGGATCATTGTCCTTTAGTGGTAAAAAAATTTTACGCACCTTCAAATTTTACACACTTAAAACCAGTGAGGACACTGCCTCCTTCAAGTTTGGGGGAGTCGCTTCCCTCAAGTTTGAGGGAGTAGCGTAAGCAAGCCTAATAGATGCAGTGAGCCAAGAAATAAGAGAGGTAAGAAAAAGTGTGAAAAACAAGAAAAAAGTGGCAAAAGAAAAAGGAAAAAGTGATAGAAAATTTTGCAAAGAAAAGCAAAATGAAAATAAGAGTGGAAAGACAAAAGCGTGAAAGGAGAAAATATGTGGCAAGAGAACTTAATGAGATAAGACAAGTAAGGAAGCTTGCCTTAGCTCAGTTCCCACTCTGTTAGCGAAAAGAGTCTCACTTAGGGATACTCCTAATTCTATGGTAGCAACTTTGATCTAGGTTGACTTTGTGCAACTCACCAATCGACAAGCTCGGATTGGTTGCCAGCCAAGAGAATCCCTTGAGTGATTGTCCTGTTTTCAAGTCATTTTTCTGCTAGAAAATTTTCATTAAAGGCAGTGTGCATAGTCTCTACTGGATTTGAAAAAGCTTTTTGAGTTAGACAATAGAAGAATTTGAAAAGCTTTTATCTTTTAAACAAATGTGGCCTTATGATGATTTTGCTTGAGAAAAGTAGTAGGGCTTAGAGCTTTGACGTTCCTCCTAAGACACCATATGAGCAAATTACTCGACTCTGCTTGATATTTGGTTTATTCTTGAATTTTGCATGCTTATTCTTGATATGATAATTGTTCTTTTTGCTTGAGGACAAGAAAAATATTAAGTTTGGGGGTGTGATAAGCCTTGATTAAAGGCTAAAAATGGTAGGTTTGTATGCTTAGTTGACGGTTATTTGGAATGAAAAATGTATGTTCATGCATATAATTTAAGGAAAATGTGCATAATTTGTGATTAGGGACTTTGAAATTCAGTTATAGGTAAATAAAGGCTAATTTGGGTAAATAAGTTTTTTTTGTAAGGAAAAGTGAAGATTTATGATCATATGCTAGAGGAATGAGCCAGCCAAGTTACGTTGAAATTCCAGCTTCACAATGCTCCAGCCATATTCGATGCCTAGATTGTCAAAACGGGAATAACAACTTTTGACCAAGTAATTGGTCAAAGATTTGTTATTAGTTCCTAAAATCTCTACAACCTCATTTGGTTCCAACCTCTCATGCATTTCTCAACATCTTGTTACCTCCACGGCCTATAAAAGGAGCTTCCAAGCATCACTTCAAGACATCTCATTTTCCATGCTTTTGTTTTCCTTTCTACTTTAGTTTGTAGTTTTTATTTAAGTTTTGTTTTCAATAATTTTTCTACAATTACTCTTGTTTATTTTGTTGCAATTCAATTTGTTCCATTTTGTACTTTCTTTCCAATTCTAATTAAAATGATTTCTTTTGTTATCTTCTTTTGTGTTTTAATTTCTTTCAATTCCATGAGTAGGTAAATTGTTTCTTTAACCCTCCTGCGAGTTTAGTTCATCTATTTAAATTACATCTATCAGTGAGCACAGCGTATTACGCTCTTTTTCGCTTATCTTGATTGATCTAATTTATGCAGTTCATTTTCTTATTGGCCAGTTGTTTAAATCACATTAGTTTGAATTTAATTATGAAAATATTAGAGTCAAACGGATCTCATCAAGGTAAAACGGGAAGTTACTTAGAAATAAGAACTAAAAGAAGATCCTAGACATAGGCTCTCTTACCCGTTAAACATAAGTTGGAACTTGATTTATTTAGGATTCTAAAGTTGCATAGACATATGTAAACACTAGCCTAAGCTTCTAAACAAACCAAAAGCGGTATGGAATAGGAGCTGAACCAGTTTTCATAAATTGAGTTTAATTACGGGCATATTTGATAGGTGTAATTCATCTTTTAGAACTAAATCATAGTAGGGTGGTTGGCCTTTTAATTTCTGTGTTTCTAATTCGTGTTCCCAACAATTCCACCAATTTTTATTCCCAAACTTGATTGCTCATTCAAGCAGTTTTCAAAATCAATTTTAAAAGAAAACTAGTCCATGTGGAGACGAACTTGGAATACTTCCATATTATTACTTGTGACAGTGTGCACTTGCACTTACCCTCTAGCTATTAAGCTGAGGCGCAACAGATACCTACCTCTTCCTCTTGCAATTSTTTGGATTTGAAGTCCAGCGATATAAAAATGCTTAAGGGAAATTTCACTTTGCCTTTTACTTATATATCAAAACGGGTGATTAAGAAGTATGAAGTTATTTCCACATGAAACAAATTCTTCTTAGAAAAGAACAAAGGATAATTCGATCCTAAAGCATACAAACTTCTACCAAAAGCAAACTATGACTTCATCACTCACACTGAGTTCAAAAGCTTAAGGATTTTCAATGATAGACGAGAACTTTCCACAACGCAGAAAAAAAAACTTTTGAAAGAAGGAACATACCTATGTCAAAGGCTGGAATTGGTTATAAATGTACACCATCAAAACTAGTAATTCTTTGACTATTGCAAACATTGCAATAGTCAAAGAATTTCTATTTTCAATGGCATTAAAGGTTAATTGCAATAGTTTTGTAGGTTATTACTTAAACAGTACAAAACAAATCTGTATTTTTAAGTATAGTAAAAATTTAAAAATTTTGAAACTCAAATAAAACATACTCATAAATAGTAATCTCATGTCATATTTGAAAAAATACATATTAAATTTATGTTATCAGATGAATTTATCATAGTTTTTACAAGTGTTACTGGAAAACTATTGAAGTTATTATTCTTATTTTTTTTTCTAAATTTATTTTATAACATTAAAATCTGAAATTCACTAGTAGGATAGACATGTAAGTTTTAATTTTTATACAATAATGTGATATTTGAGTATTAAAATATTTATACATTTAATATTAATTCATTAAATTTTTTAATGATTTGTTTTTGTGTTCAACGTGTAGGAATAAACTTTTTAGATGATAATAGATGTATTATCCAATGAACTAAACTTGATTTGGTTTTTAAGAATTATGTCTTCATTGATTGATATTAAARACTAACGACTATATTTTAATATAATGATCTTCTGTACGGATTAAGCTAGCTATCTTACATGATATAAGACTAAAAGTATGATCAAATTTATAAATATTAGACTAATAAATCATTCATTTCCCGAATCTCGATGTAATAATTGTTATTTATAGTGTATATATATTTTATATCAAGCACTATAGTTTTATTATATATCTAGTATATTAAAACATGAGACAGATTGAAATCATTTTCAACTTATTTTTCCTCAATATACTTTTAAACTTCTAATTCTACACCTGACAATGATAATGTATGCGTTATTTATTTTATTACTTTTATTATAATTTAATACTTCTTATAATGAAGACAATGATTATTTTATAAAATTAAAATTATTGTAGTTAAATTAAAAATATTCTTAAACTTACATAAATTTTTAAAATGAAAATATTAATTCTATATTTTGTGTTTGAAATTGGATAATTTTGAAAAGTCACTTTTTAAATAAAATAGAAAATCATTATTAGAGAAAGTCCTAGAATTTAAGATTGTGTGATATACAAAAATATATAAAACATTTTAACAAATTTGTAGTGTGAGTTTTGAAGTTCTAAGTCTTACCAATATTTTCTAAAAATTTAAAATACATTCTTCATAGGCATATGACAGTCTGTTAAAAAAAACAAATAGTATTTTTATTAAAAGAGGACAAAATTAAAGCATACATCAAGCCTCGTACATCATATAAATTTTGTCGCAGATCATGACTTTGGTTTGAGAGGGCATACAATGATATAAAAATGATCGGAAAAAATTATCCTTAATATTGTAATATATAATAAGTTTTACCTTAAATTTTCAATTTCATCAGATTACACATTAAATTTTGATCAATGTTGTAATCTTACCCTGAGATGGACTCCCATTTGAAGATTTTGTAAAAAAGTTATTCCCATATATGTCAAATTAATTATAAAACACCTATTTTATAGGAATTCTATAGGACTTAGACAAAAGAAACATTAGATTTGAATTTTTGGGTTAATTTGTGAGCCTTTATGGGGTCATTTCAAAGTCGATTTTGTGACTAGTAAAATTTATTTAGGGAAAATTTAATTTTTATTAATTTACCAAAATTAATGAGTGACTTATCGAAAATTAATCGATAGTAAAAGTTGAACAATCTGATTTATAAGGTTCGATTTGATGAAATTGAATTTTTATGTTAAGAATGGATAGAATTTGTCTAGTTTGAAGGTAAAAATACATTTTTCTATTTATAATTTTAGTATAGGTTCTAAAAATTATTGTAAAATAAATACAAAAAGTTATAATTAATCCATAATATCATTTTGTTCAAAATAAAAGATGATGGAATTGTCTATATAAATATATAATCTTGTAAAATTATGGAGTAAAATGAGACACCACGAGTCACATGAGAAAATACGAGATTTGACGAGATTGACAAAATATAAAATGGGAAATGAAAATTGAAATTGAAAATAGAAAATATAAATTTAGTAAATAAAACATAATTTCTCTTGGAAATTCGACATGAATTTTCCACCAGAATCTACTCAAATTTTTCGCTCACTAATTAACCATGAATTGCCACTATTTATAGGTAATTTGTACAACCATGAGGTGTTACAATTGGACACTAATCATAGGTTGAAAATAGACACATGGGACATTTGATAATTAAGCACTTGGACATTGTTTAATTTGACATCTTGGAGACACCAGGCAGATGAAAAGGTTGACACATGGGTTAGGGTTTATTTATGTATCTATGTTTTTGACATCTAAGATTAGACATCTATTTTGACAATGTTCATAATACTCCCCCTTACATGCCCATTGTTTATATGAAATATGTCTCGTTAAAACCTTACTAGGAAAAACCAAGTGGAAAAAAACCTAGTGAAGGAAAAATAGTACATATTTCATATAATCTAACAAACCCAAAAGAATACAATAAATTATGCTCCCCCTCATGGAAACATCACTTGAGATCTCTGAGCCGTCGTATTCTAATATGGTGTACTAATCTTTTAAAGGTTGTTGTAGTTAATCCCTTTGTGAATAGATCTGCCATGTTATCCTTCGAACAAATTTGATGAATATTGATGTTATCATTTTCTTCTACATCATGTGTGTAGAAGAACTTAGATGAGATATGTTTTGTTCTATCCCCTTTAATATATCCCCTTTTGATTTGGGCTATACATGTTGTGTTATGTTCGTATAATATCATTGGAAGATTATTTAGGAGACAAGCCACATGTTCCACGAATGTGTTGAGTCATTGATCTTAGCCATACACATTCACGACTAGCCTCATGAATTGCAAGAATTTCAGCATGATTTGATGAGGTAGCTATTATGGTCTGTTTTACTGATTGCCACGATACAACAGTTCCTCCACATGTGAACAAATAACCTGTTTGACATTTAGCTTTGTGTGGATCAGATAAATATCCGGTATCTGCATAACGGCCAACTAGCTCATATCAATCGTTCCTCGAAGATAACGGAATATACGCTTGATTCCGTTCCAATGTCTTTTTGTTGGAGAATAATTATATCTAGCTAATAAATTAACTGAAAATACTATATCTGATATTGTATTATTAGCAAGATACATAAGTGCACCAATTGCACTAAGATATGGTACCTCAGGACCAAAAAGTTCTTCATTATCTTCTCGAGGTCGAAATATATTTTTCTTCACATCAAGTGAACAAACTTCTATTGAAATGTTCAATAGATGTGCTTTGTCCATATAACATCTTTTTAAAACTTTTTCTGTATAAGTTGAGTGATGCACAAATATCCCACCTGCTAATTGTTCAATTTGTAAACCAAGGCAAATTTTTGTTTTTCCAAGATCCTTCATTTCAAATTCTTTCTTAAGATACTCTATTGCCTTTGAAAACTCTTCAAGAGTTCCAATTATATTCAAGTCATCAACATACACAGTTATAATAGCAAATCCTGACTGTGATTTCTTTATAAAAACACACAAACAAATTAGATTATTTTGATATCATTCCTTCAACAAATATCTACTTCAGTGATTGCACCACATTCGTCCTGATTGTTGTAATCCATATAATGATCTTTGTAACTTTATTGAATATAGTTCTTGAGAACTTTGATTATACATTTCAGGTACCTTAAATCCTTCAGAGATTTTCATATATATATATATATATATTATTATCAAGAGATCCATATAAATATGTTGTGACAACATCCATAAGATGCACGTCAAGCTTTCAAACACAGTCAAGCTAATTAAATATCTCAGTGTAATCGCATCCACCATTGGAGAATACGTATCCTTATAATCAATACCAGGTCTTTGTGAAAAACCTTGTGTAACTAATCTTGCTTTATATCTTGTGACCTCATTGTTTTCATTTCTTTTTCTTACAAATACCCATTTGTATCTACAGGCTTAACACCTTCTAGAACTCAAACTACTGGTCCAAAGACTTGACATTTTGAAAGTAATTCTGCCTGGATTGCTTATTTCCACTTAAGCCAATAATTTCATTGTTGACATTCTTTCTTAGATTTTGGTTCAAAATTTTCACTTTCGGATATAATATTAAGAGCTACATTATAAGCAAAAATGTTGTCAATAACTATATTAGTTCGGTTATATTTTTCCCCTGTCATGACGTAATTTATTGAAATCTCATTAATATCTTCAGGTACTTGACATTCCTCGGTATTTTCATGAGTAGTCATATTTAGGTCTTCTTATGGAATATCCACATTCTCAATCGAGTAATTTTGATTATTGACTACCTTTCTTTTTTGAGGATTTTTATCTTTGGAACCCATTGGTCTCCCACGCTTCTGGCATGTCGTAGACTCATTAATGACAACTTGTTGTATTGGGATATCAATTTTTGATGAAGCATTTGCAGCCGAAATATATGACTTAGTGATATGAACCAAGGAGCTACCGTTGTTATGCCTCATGGACCGATTACAAGATCGAGAGCTAGGAAACTTCAACAAGCTTTGCTACTTCGTGTCCAAGCGTTCTTGAACTCGACAAGAGAAATAAAGGAAGATGTGCAAGAAGTTAGAACTATGCACTTCAATTTGGTGCAAGTTATGCATTTTTAAGTGTTTTTATGGCAAGTTAAAGTCCACTTGGTCAAGGTCAAAGTCAACTCCATCAAGACAAGTCAAAGTCAACTCATTCAATTCAAAAACCAAGTCAAACACTCACATCCCTCATTATGGACGGGATTGCAATTATTTTGGTTGGCTTTCCATGTTCTTAA